>DWRA01000387.1:0-25854 GCA_018250295.1 Spathilepia clonius | reverse complement strand
ATTTGATTTATAATTAAGGAAAGTTTTTGAATCAAATAATATTTTTGTTACAAAATGTTAATCGTAGCGAATAGCTTGTTTCGGCGTATTTTCAAAATGATTTTAAGGACACTTCATATCCTACTGAATTTATATTTATACAAAGTAGACCCTGTACAGAATTATTTTTGAACGTCAATAATGTACCACCACTTCGCAAGGTTCCTTGCTTATAGAGAATGATTTGTTTCTGACACCAGAACATAAATAAGGTTTTAGTTTCAATGATTTTAAATAATAGACAAAATAGATATCGACATAAATTCAATATTCTTAGGTAACATCTAATAGAGATCCCAAGTATTGTCAAACAGGGCATTCGTAAATATTCTCAGAGAAAAGTTTAATATTAATAAGTTTGGCTTCTTATCTTATGTGAGTGAAGTTAACAAATCATGTAATCTATGAAGCTGCTGAATATTCGTCAATGTCAGTCGGAGTATATCGCTCGGACATTTTGTTATTATCTACATAATCCCTTTCTAATTTACATAGGCTCTTGTTCCAATATTTGCATATTTACTATTATCGCCTTCGTGTAAAAAAATCATAAATGCGTGACATTTGTAGTCTACAATATTACTACTTGATCTCTTCCTATGGCTATCAGAAGAAACAACGAATGAATGAAGTCCAGGATGTGAGCAGGAGCGTACTTCACGTGCTAGCTTAAAAAGTTGTTTTATCTATATGTGGTCACCAACATATTGAATCGCGCTGTATTACACGCCCCAATACCTAGCAGCTGTTTATTGGCTAACCACTGTTACGCTCAACTAATTTATGTCAGAAAACAAATGATTTAATGAACCTTGCAAATATTATCAACAAATAAGCGGATATTCTCCATGTTAACCCTAATTAACGAACAATTGAAACGCGATCGGTTGAGTTATCGCCATACTACTCGATGTAGTGACGTTGAATATACCTAAAACTGTGCAACGTGAATTATATAATTGATACTGCTGTTTTAAATACGTTTTATCGTATTGGAGTTTCAAGGGTGTAATGTTCAGATGTTAAGAGATCACTGGTGTTACCTCTTAACATCAACTAGAGAATTGCAACGTAATTGCCAGCTAGGAAGTATCCGCACTTCTAGTGTCGTGAACTAAGTTTGTTTTAGTTTGGGTGCTTCTTATTTAATTCAAAACTCCCTCCGTCTTTACAGATATAATAGATGGTGTAGTACTCTCTACTGCCTACTCAAAAACATGTATAGTTTAAAGTTGCCTAAACGTTAGATTTATTCAACATATTTGACGTTAATATCTATTTCATAGTTTAATAAGTTTCATCTAAATTTAATTGACGGTCATCATACAAAAGCTAACAACAGTGTTTCTTTATTCCAGATCTGTCCGTGATGAGGATTGTACCAGCTATTAGCAGGTAGGTAACTTACATTTTGATGAATTTCACACTTAGCATAATTTGCCTCTTGGCAGATCAGAACATGGCTGTTGAATAGCAAACTAATTAACTTCTAAAGTCATGAATAATAGCGGAGTTGACAAGCCGAGTAGTGAAGTAGGAAACGCCAGATTATAGTGCGTTCACAAATGCCGTACCTGTTGGGCAACAAAACGCGTGAACTGTCGCTGCTTATTATGCTCTCTGTCACACTTACCTGTCTTACGAGACACTTTTGTACCACTTTATAACACACTTTTATCGACATCGTCTAAATATAGTGAGCCATAGTTACTCATCACTGTGTAACAAATAATAAAAGGAAACTATTTGAAAATTAATAATAATTATTGATCAAAATAAAAACATGTCACTGTATATGAAATTTAATAATAAAAATAAAATTATTTATTTATTACATTTTGTATTTTTCAAAATAAAAAAGTATGATACTGGATAAACTATACAATTAATTCGTCATATATATATATATTTTCCTACAAAACCATGAGCGTTCATCGATAAGTGTTTACGACGTCCCTAGCGCTTGCTTACAACTTATATTGCCTCGAGGGTACGGCTTGCGTAATCTTTCAATCTTAAGTAGAGTCTACATATTTTTGCATTACTTTAAGAAAATGTCTTTGCAAAGATCCCTATTTTTATTTAGCACAAGTAGCAAACGAAAATCTAATAATATTGAGTGGCCAATGTCGCATACCTTACTCATATATTATTCTCTGCTGGGAAAATGTGGCTTAAAAACTAAAATACTCATAGCAGATATTGCAAGTAACTCTTAAATATAGTAAAAAAGCTTTAACGAATGATTTCTTCAAAACTAATTATATCAGGAGTTGATTACAAATATTTTACTGCAATCCCTTTTCCTGTTATCGTTGTATAAAAAACTTTAATTAAATATTAAATAAGCCTCGACTCCAGTAAGAAAAGAGCACAATTACATAAAATAATCGGTGTAGAATCTATTGCAGCGACGAGTAATAAATAAAACAATATATTTTCGTCTCTTAAAACAAATTACGCAATTGATTTTTTGAAAGCGAAACAATCAATTACTAAAAGGTGGTGGATTTATATGTTTAGTCGGGCTACTGACTGTTTACGAACTGAAAACATTTGAAATGTCTGCCTGTAACCAAAACAAAATAATCTTAATTGATGGACTGATTGACATTAAAGCATAACAACTGCTTCTTATATGTTTTAGTTTCGGAAATTGCTGTTCAAATATTGTAACAGTGTTCGAAGTTTACTTAAAGGATAGACATATTGAAAATATATTAATTGTCGTGAAAATACTACATGAATTTGTAGAAAGAAACAGTTATATTGATACTTGTGCCAATTACAAATTGCTATTTTTTGACGAACAATAATAACTCCGATAGGATAAGATATTCGTTAATTGAAGAGTATTGATTACGAGAAGAGTCGTTTGTAATTGATCTCGAACGGCAATCGTAGATACGGAACGAAGCAAATCGTATCGGTTACTACACTAATTCCTTTTGTAAAAGATTTCCGTAATTCAATTCGGCTTTCACGTAATTACTATTTTTCTGTAGTTTAATAGATCCATTCTTAACACTGTGGTATTGTTCTTGCTTACAATCATAGATGAGTATCAAAATACTAAACATACTTCAAATCGATGTATATGCACATAATTTCAAAAAACCACTACTTCTTGTACATTTCCAACTTCAAATATTTTTTATTTGTTTGTACGGACTAATCTTAAAATTGGCGTAACTGATTAAGAAATACCTTTGGCTTAATGTTAGCAGCTTTACTGTGAAGAAATTTGGCGTAAAATGAAACTTTCACAGGGTGCACTATGGATATTCTGCATCGAAAAGTCTAAAAATAAATTAAAAGTTATTAATCGTGTGTACAAAATTAGACACATATTTAGCTATTCTTAGTTAAAATAAAAATTACTTCTGTAACAAACTATGCAGCTTAATTGTTTCTTTTGTATTTGACTTTATTATAATAATAGTGTAACACTTTATCGTAAAAATTGTGTAAGATCCATAAAAATCCAAATATAGAAACAGGTTCGCTTTCTGTTTGTTGGAGAACACTTTGCAATTTCATGAGCAATGAATGAGCTTATAATAAGTCATATACAATTATATGGCTTATATTAAGTTTAGTGTCGGTACATATTTTCGGGAAAATAGGATAGAAAAAGTAAAATTATATTATTAAAAATGGCTTCACTTAATTAAGTCAAAGTTGAAGCCTGTTGAATTCAGATCCAGCACTAATTTCGGTTTTGTTCCGTTTTAAGTGTATAACTTTGGATCGTTCTTGAAACTTCCTTCTATTCATGTAAATTTCATTTACCATTTATACCCTAAATATTTTCCTGTTGTCATAGCTACTCAAAGATTATTTAATTTCAAATACATTTAGAATTGTGGCAAGTTTAGTTATTGTTTTTTATAAGTTATGTACTTCAATCGAATTAAACAACGTTAATAGACATTTATAATAACTACCTAATAGGTGTAGGACGTGTAGGTGTTAAGAGGTTCTATCAGCTTTAAGACCTATTACGTGTAATAATAACCTCAGCATAAGCATGAAACCTCAGTTAATTTAGTTGCGTTTAATTTTCTTAAAATCCTACTTATTTATTAAAAGAACAGGATATAGAAATATATAATATAACAGAAAATATAGAAAAAAATAATAATTTGGTTAAAGAAAAATAAGAACAATGATAACTTATTACATTAATAATTAGTTTATAACAATTATTAATGCGATCCACATTAGTATGGAAACATGCAAAGAAAGTCGCGACTCTATACTTAAGAAAAAGCTACAGGTATAGCTATAAAGTTGTAGTATAAAGCTATTGTCAGCGTAAAATAATGGGGTCGCCGATATCTTTACGGCGCGCCAGTCTAAATCTGTTCATCATAACAACGTGGGTTGTACCAGCGTTGATGAAGGCCCAAACATTCTATTTCGCTCCAGCGCTCACCAATCACTCCAGTGTAAACATGGGAAGTATGCGAAGTACTGATCAGATCGCGGTGTTACAAGCAGAACGGGAAGCGGGGCGTGCAGCGGAGCGTTTGGGGCAAATTATCACAATGGAAGGAAAAAAGTTTTTTAAACAGAAAAAGCAAACAAGCTCACAGTTCTCCTAGTGATAGGTATTCACTTTTACTCATGAACGTCTGAATTTAATACCAGATAGGATTGACTACTATCTAAAATGTGTTGCTTAAATATGTACGAGTGTCAAAGGGAGAGTAATAGCTTCGGGACCTCATATATGATATCCGATATACATACAAGTACATACAATTTATGTACTTACTGCAATGCGAAACACCTTTTATTAACCATAACTAAAAAGGAAAAAATAATTATAACCTGCAAAAACCTACTGTACAAAAAACAGTAATTTTCATAAATCACATTTAAATAGTTTTTTGCATAAAACGCTATAATTCTGTATAATCACAACCGCACTACGAACAGTGTCTATTGTGACGTACATAATCACCACTCATACACCCATCGCTCCACACCAACACGCCATCGATCTTTCAAAGCACATGTTACTCGTATTGAATAAAAATGGCATCTTGTATTGTTGCAGATCGATGATGATAAGCGGCGAGTGATAGCTCAGGGATCAAGTTCTGGTAGTACGCGCAAGATGTAAGGTACGAATAACGTTTTTACGAAGTTGCGAAAAAGTAGTATGTGTGAATATTGTCCAATTCCAATCTTATATTATAACTACGCTATACGCTATAAGCTACAATAAATTTATAATGAATATCTGATTTTCGCGTATAATTCTTCTCGTGAATTACAATAAAAAAGGAAAAGTAATGAAGAAATGTCCAATATTGCATACGTATAAAAACGTGAATGTTTGGGTTAACAATAATTGGGGAGTAACACACGAGCGACCGTTCGTGTTGGTGACAGCGACGGTCGTCGACCGTCGGCGGCATGGGTTATCCCTCGTGTGTTACTAACTTGAATTACTACTCTGGCTCTTTCTTATTTCTTGAACCGAACTGGTATTCAAAGAACAACTTTATTCCTTTCATTAATATTATTGTACCAAAAACCTTTAATCTTTGAAGTAATATATTCTCAATTGATGTTATTTTAATTTTCAGATAAACATCGCATTTGAAAACAACTTTCTGCGGAGATAACATTATTTGCAAACATGGAGATGGAGGAAGTGGAAATGTATGGAAACGGCAACTACACGTACGATGATAACGTAACGTTCAACAGCACTTACGAAAACTGTCCGAATATTAATTTGCCCGTTGTTTATATCGTCACACAGATATTGTATGCGTTGGTGTGCGTCGTTGGACTCCTGGGGAATACCCTTGTCATCTACGTCGTACTGCGCTATTCCAAAATGCAAACAGTTACCAACATGTACATAGTCAACCTCGCGATAGCCGACGAATGCTTCCTAATTGGAATACCGTTTCTAATCATAACGATGTCCCTACGCGCTTGGCCCTTTGGAAGATTTATGTGCAAGGCCTACATGATATCGACAGGCATAAATCAATTCACGAGTAGCATCTTCCTTTGCATCATGAGCGCTGATAGATACATAGCAGTGTGCCACCCGATAGCGGCGCCACGATTACGAACCCCATTCGTATCACGAGTGGTCTCTGCTGCCGCCTGGACGGCGTCAGTGTTAGTCATGACTCCCATATTCATGTATACGACATTGATAGAGACTGATAATGGATTGTCGTGCAATATCGTGTGGCCTGAACGGGAATTTAACAAGGGCCAAACGTCTTTCATCCTTTATTCCTTCGCTCTTGGTTTCGCCGCTCCCCTGACTCTCATCTTCGTCTTTTACTGTCTCGTCATTAGAAAATTGAAAACTGTGGGACCAAAGAACAAATCTAAGGAGAAAAAGCGTTCACATAGAAAAGTGACCAAGCTAGTTTTGACTGTCATAGCGGTTTACGTCTTGTGTTGGTTACCATACTGGGCATTCCAAGTGGCCCTGATCTATTCTCCGCCCACAGCTTGTGCTAGCCGCATCACGATAACCGTTTTCCTCGTCGCTGCCTGTTTCAGCTACAGTAACTCTGCCATGAATCCGATTCTATACGCGTTTTTGTCGGATAACTTCAAGAAGAGTTTCCTAAAGGCATGTACTTGCGCTGCTGGAAAGGATGTGAATGCGACGTTGCACGTAGAGAATAGTGTAATACCGAGGAAGAAAGGCGGTGGAGTCGCTAGAGCGCAGGCACGAAATGCGGAGGCAAGGGGTTTGACTGCGCCGCCCGGCGTCGGTGGGTCGCGGTCGGAAGCATCCACAGCGATGACGTCACGGTCGGCCGCCGTCAGCGAGGCCTTCCCGATGGATTCGAGACCGGGCACTCTGGCGCCCCTGATAGCTCCAAACGGCCTGTCGCACACGAAGCTCTGAGTGCGGGCTTCGCGCCGACGCCGCGAGCTCTCCAGCGCCGTGCTAGAAGAGGACACGCTTATTGTGTCCATAGATTAGTGTTAAAGACAGCAGTGTTATGTGTCTGACAATTGCCGGAGACGCGAGCCCTGTCTCCGCAGTTGTCGGTGAGCCCGCCAGATCGACTCCAATTATCTCTGCCGAGAGTGTTGTTACTGTATATGAGTGCTCGTTTGTACAAATTATCTCGTTATGTGTCCGTTGTTTGATCGCAGGCATATATGGAGTTTTTCGGCCTAGGGTTGTAACGATGAATTTACTAAGTCTAGGTAGTTTTCTATCGCATAGCGAATAATTTAAAATATTAATATTTGTATACCATTAATTAATTATGTTGTAAAAATGTACATATCGTGTAAATATTCACAAAATTGTCATAATGTCAAAGTTGGAATATAATTAATTCATCATTATTTGTTGTTTTATTGCATAACAACTCATGAATGATACTTTAATTTATTATTAAGTTCTGTCACTGATCTCAAACTAATAGCTTAAGGTGGTTGGGTTTTAACTCAAAGCGGTAGTAACACCAATGGTTCGACTGCAAACCCATCAGCGCCATGCTTATCTCAGTCTTACTTTAACAACAGTATTTAAGCGATGCTTTCTTACAGTTTCAACGAGATATGACAATTTAGTCCTCAGACGTACCAACGAATCTTTAATAGTATCGCTAAAGCTTTGTGGCAGCATTCGTTTCCAAGGAGGCGTTAATTCTTTTTGGGGTTGATTGTTGTAAATGTCCAAGCAACAGTGGTCACTTTCCAATAAGCGGATTACACGGTCATTTGTATCATAATTACAAATCATGATAATAATAAAAATGTCAGTAAGTTAATAGTAAAAAATTAAGGCAGCATCGTAGCAGTATGGCTAGATTCAAGATAGTTTTCGTGCCATGTTTACGTATTATGTCTGATTTATATAGACTCGAACGGTGAGCGAGATAATCGAATGAAAGTCGAATAAGAATAAGAGAGAATTCACACGATTTATTTGTTTACAATGGACAGATATATTCTTGCCAAACACCGCATATGGCACATCATTTATCAACTGGTTTGCTATGCAGCAGTTTCCAAGTTTGGCCCCGGTAAGGTAAATTTCTATTTAACAAGAACATGAGTTTAGGGTCTGAGCCTTACACCCTAGTGGCACCGCATGCGAATATACCTATACGCCATCTCGCTAACATGTCTAGCGAGAATCAATTCTTACATTTCGGTGGAAGGGTATGGATGCCAGATTTGTATATTACATATGAGTGTGCTAGTCCTCAAATGGTACCTCTATTTTATGTGGAATTGATTGGAGATGTCCATAGGCGGCAGTGGACACTTAATATCAAGTAGACTGCATGCTCGTTTGTCACTCCAATCTTTATAATAAAAACAGATCCAAACCAAAAACTTGCACATCACAGAAATGACAACTAAATAGGGAATCGAACCTTCTCGACGGCAACCTTACTATAAGTAACTCTATTACGCTATTCGATTGCAAATCATCAGATATTATTCCTGTAAACAAAGCTTCCGTAGGCTTAAAATTTAAATGATTAAAGCATCCAATGTCCCCAATTTTCCCTAAGGCCATAAACAACACAACGTGACCCGCACCGACCCGGCTATGCCAGTGAACCGCCCAGGAGGACCAGCGCCGGTATATCCGGATTACACCCGATAATCCCGAGAACAGCCAACCTTACTGGATTTGCATATGCATGAGTTTACCAATAATTGCATATAAATATGCAAAACTGAGCCTGACATGAGACATATTAAGTTTCTCTTTGAATCTTTATGAATAATGATATTTATAATTATAATAATTCTATCACATTTTTCCAAGGTATGTAATACCTAGTCCTAATATTCACATATTAACTACTTATAAGCTTACTCTGAGTTACGATGTAACTATATGAATAAAATACCTCTTTGCAACAACATCTTTAATGAGTAGCTAGTATAAAAGACTATTGTGTAATAAAAGTGGCAAATGGACCGACAAGCTGTAGATCTCACAATCCATTTACAATACAGACACTAACCTTTACCCTTCGAACAAGAGTTCAACAACAAACACGGTTGCTAAGGTTGATGGATTGGTAATGATATAGCAGCCTACTTTCCCGAATAATCCTGAATAATCATGATCAATAACAGTCGGAAAATGACGTGGATAAATAACGTTCAACTATTACGTGGTCATACCTGCAAGTGGGCCCAATTAATGCAAATTCAGTAGTCAAACTATTAATAAGGGTGAAAAGACAACAGTAATAAAGAATGTATTTTTATTTTATTACCAAAATAATGTATGAACGTTACGATGTACGTTATGATTGTCATCGTCAACTTTTGTATGAATGGCCTTAGCAACACCTAGCCAGTTCATTAAATGTTGCCCTACACGCTATATGTCACAATGTATAGAACCACAACAAAATTTCACCCCAAAACGGTAATATAGGGTAACTCGCCGTGTTGTAGCTTTATAGCATTGATTTCAACGTCGTAACACCTGACAATATTATCTACAAAAAATTATATTTATTCTAATGAGAAAGTATCACGTGTACAGCTAGTACACAGAGAGTTTTATGTACCACAAGAACGTACTATTCCAGTTCACCAAAATCTCCACAAAATTGAATAAGAGATTCGTATTCTCGCAATTGGAACATCGAACGCTGATGTAATATAAATTACAATTATAAATTGCCTCAATAAATAACTCATTCGGTTGGCTCATTCAATTTGGGCCGGTGTTCGAATAACAATATGTTTTAATTTCCTCGACGACCAACAACTGATATACGAACGCTGCAAGAACCGCCAACGTGAAGTCGTCACGTTAATTGTTTTTAAGTCAGAAAAACAATGCGTTAGTTCAACTTTTACACATTAGGTATATTTTTTTTGCTTTCTAAATAATCATCTTTTTCTAAGATTGTTACACATAAAATAAATAATAATACACAATCTTTTTCTAGGCTCATATTCTAGTATACTGAAAATCTTATTCTAATAGGTTCTGTTATTTTTTGACTGTGTATGTACATATACACATGTATATGCACTAGTTAATGTACTAGTACTAGTTAAGTAAATATTTAGGGGTAACGTAGGCTAAATATTATAGCACATTTGATATCATAACGCTTTTCCGTAATCATTTAATCATAGGGGAAATGGGTATCCTTACGAAAAGTAGTTACAGTGGCACGATCAAAGCTTTTCTTTTGCTTCGCTGACTTTAAGGGATAACTCTTTTTGTACCTTATTTGAAAAGGTCTTTTCATGTACTCCCGGATGTATAGAAAAATGAAACAAGAAGCGAATCTTAGCGTACCACTAGTAGATGTGGATAAAACTTCATTGGACATTTATAACTCCAGCCAATGAAGCCGTCTTTTTATACCTATTCGGAAGAACCTTACGTTATGGAGCTCCGGAAATACTTAAGTACGAAATGTATAACACATAGGTATTTTACGGTTCAAGTAAAAACGATCCTGCAAACTTAACTGAGGAAGACCGCCACGAGTCCAGTAGTTCCGTCAAATACTACTTCGGAGCAGTCACCGTTATAAATTTAGAATGCGCAGAGGCAGCCTGTGTCCCTTATAGAATAATCACAGCATAATATTTTTTGAAAACTGGTTGATGTGTTGTGAAGGCAGTGTGTCCGCAACATAATTAAGAAGGACGGCTGTCTTCGCCGAGCACGGGGCGCAATTGGTTAAGTAGGTCGGGCGCTGATCGGGATTGAAATATTGTTTGCTCAGATAAAGAGTCATGTACAGCAGCCTTTTATTAACACTGATTAGGTTTGATTTTCTTAGGATAACGAGGTAACTAAATATATAAACAAAATGTTCCTCAATCTTCTATTCATGTTTAAATTATCTTGCAGTAGTTTCTATTGTCACCAATGATGAAAATTTTAAAAGTATAAATTCACAAAAAAAAATAAAAATAAATATTGGTTTAACCAGTTTCACAATAATTCTCAAAAGTACTGAACTACACAGGTATTATTATATTATCAGTACGGAAATACATATTAATTTTTCAATCACAAAATGATTATCATTTAGCGATTGAAAAACCGTTTATACTTTTTGTCAGAAACTACTACAATTTTTTATTTAAAAGTTTAAGTAAAAACGGATATTATTAATTAAATAAAACAAAACAAATAACATTATTCACTTTTTATTAAGTGCTTAACTCTTTTTCTACACTCAACTATTAATTATAGGGTTTCTATTAATTTAGGAATGGAAAAGCAATTATGGCTGAGTGACGATTCTGGTAATTTTGCGACAAACGTGTTTGTTTTCATTTAGTCAAGATTTTGATATAAAATTTTAATGAAAACTGGAAACTTATTAATAAAAATGTTATGTAAATCAAATAAAACTTTACAAAGTCCAATAATTCCAAAATATCAAGGGTATTTTACGCGTTACATTCGCCATTTACCATGTAAGTAGAACTTTTTCGCTACGCTATAATCGGCATTAAATTATTTTTATGAAGCGAACCCTTTTTAATTAACATTTCACAAAGTTTTACACATTTTAAGAAATAAATAATGAAAACAAATTTAAAATTCAATAATTTGAGTACCTGCCATCGACACAAAATCATCAAATTAAAAGCGTCTCCAAATAATCCGAAGTCAATCTGTCCTCGACACTCGAATTACAAAAGACATTTTAATTTCTCCTCCGCGAGCTGATTCAATTAATAATCGCTAAACAGGCGTTAATTTCGTCAGATATCATCAGAGCCCTGAACAAGGACTTTACAATCGTTCGTAAAGTTTTAATTGATTCAATTTCTGGCGAATCCTTGACGACCTTCGCTTCTCCCCGTTTTTCGGAACCTGTCTCATTACCAGCGCGTAGAAAGCAAAGATTTAATCGTTTTATATACATGAAAAAAATACTTATACAGAATGTGCTCGTGTAAAGTTACTGAACTGCTCATTTTTTCTTCTTAAAAGCGTTTTACCAACTCGCTTCTCGTAAATGTTCACACAGTTTCTTAAAGACATCTTGATTTTGATGCGAATAAACATTATGTTTAATTCCTTTTAGTGGGTTTTGATAGTAAATAAAACAGCTTTATCTTTACAACCAGTCTTATAAAACGACGTAATTTAATTGTACAGGACTCCCTTTGCTATTCGGTTTCAGTTTCCCGTTTGCCACTTTTATTTTTAATTACAGTTGTTTAAGGTTGATTTTACATCTTCACAGACAGCAGTCTCAACTTAATATATGCACGTTTGCTGTTATTAATATAACTCTAGGAAAAAACTTTCATTACGTAAAAAGTTATATGCACGTTTGCTGTTATTAATATAACTCTAGGAAAAAACTTTCATTACGTAAAAAGACTTTATTACTTTAACCATAAACTAACCTCAAAGTTATACTACAAATACATAGATGCTAAATGGTTGTTCATTCGTTGTGCAAAATCACATTTCATTACCCAGAAGAGTGTACGGAAGTTATAAATAATGCACATTTGACTTCAGTTACGATGAAAACGAGTTCGAGTTACGATAATACGAGTCCGAGTTACGACAAAATGATCGCTCCAAGACGAGACTTCAACAAGATTGAGGTTTTATTTTCGACATTAAATTGCGATAGACGAATGAATCCAAACGTGCATCAGTTTGTAGTTCAAACTTCCGGACAGTCGCCGTCCATTGTGTTTAATCTAATAAAACACGTTTTATGTCAATTGCATTAGGGTTCTATTCAATTTCGTATCATCCGCCACAGGGGTAGCAACGCATCTGTGGTTGACTTCAGTTAGGATTTTGGTCTTTTCTGGGGTGAATCACAAATGTCCATGGGGAGCAGTTGCCACTTACCATCAGGTGGACTGCATGCTCGTTTGCTACTCCATCATATATATAAAAAAAATCAGTCCTATACAATTTTGTATCATGCACCTGTTTGTGAAAGATTCGATATTTAGTTATTGTAAGTAGCGACAGTGATTACTTTGTTTAAATACTTCTTCATACAACGGTAATAAACAAACATTTACATGTCTGGAATTTAATTTCAAACTAGATGAATGGCATACTATTGGTAATCAAACATATCATTAAATGTGTAAAATCAGCTTAGTAAACAAAAGTCTATGAAACTTAAAACTATAAAATTAGAACCAAAAAGAAATCTATTTCCTTATATACTTGAGGAACGAATAGACTTACTGATATCAACATTAATTTCCGTATATACTCCGACATTTGTAATCTCCTCCAAACTGAACAAAAATTATACTTAAAATATATTTTTTATATTTGCGCCTCCGTATTACCACCAAAATTATAAGGCAAAAATAAGTGTAGCTATGATGTCGCCGTCTCTCAATTTTGTAACTTAAATTAACGATATTAATTAATATACTGTTGTAAGCTGCAACAAAATTATTTTGAGGAACTCTTAACAAAGTCCGTTTTCCCTGAGAAACTAATGGGCATAATGCGATTAGGCTTCGGGGAAAACGTGCTTTTCGCTAGGATATTATGGCCGAAATGCCAAAATAATGTTATTCAAATGAACTAGCTAAAAACTGGTATAGACTGAGAAAATGTATAGAGTCGGGGAATACTTTCTGCTAGTTTGTATTTTATCGGCATTTTATTTGGGGGTAAGAACCAGTGAATCAAATAAACAAATCATATATTTTTATTTTTTTCGGACGTATACCTACTATATGTACAACCATTTAAACTAGTAATAAAGTATATTATACTTTGGTGTCTGCAGTCACGTGCAGGGTGCACGAAATTTAACTTCTGCGTTTACTCTTATTTTTAAGGTAATTTTTTTCTATTAATGTAGTGCAAATAATAATGATGATGATGATAATAAAGATTATAAGGAAACTTAAAAATGTCATTTTCATTTTCATTTGTAGATATAAATTAGAGCGATTACAGCAGATATTTTTTCTTTTATAACTGTCTTCCTGGACATTTAAGGGTCGTGGTCAATTACCCAAGTTAAATTGCTACTTTCATCAAATCTATAAAGTTTGAGAAACCGGATATAATCTTAGGAAGTTTGCCAAATAATTGGATCGTGAACAAGGAGTGAAATCGGGTGGTTTCCGACTGCTCAAACTCAAATACAAATTAATCTGACACTTAAACATTGAATTTATATGTTATATAAATGTAGAGTGACATGCCGGTTTTCGTGTACATCAAATTTAGTGCAAATACATATTCTCGCTTTACAATAAAATAACCTTAACTATTTGACCATTTGAGCGCTTAAATGCCAGTGCGCTTTTGTTTTATACATTGGAGTAGCAAACGAGCATACAGTCCGCCTGATGGTAAGTGGCAACTGCCGCCCATAGACATTTGTGATACACCCCAGATAAGAACAGAATCCCGACTGAAGTCGACCACAGATGCGTTGTTACCCCTGAAGACTAAGTTGGAATGCCTCGCTAAGTTTATCTCCCTTACCACACCCTTTTAACCAGAAGACAGCAATGCTTAGTACTGTTTTTATTAGGGAGAAATAAGTGTAGAGGTGGTGCCGTCGGAGTCGAACTACAAAGGGTTCTTGTCTTCGTTTGTTTTGAAGAATCTCGTATAAGGATATTTGTAAGTATTGGCACTGACGGAAAGACACTTTATTTCCTATATGCTTGAGTAATTAGTCACTGCATCGTCCTTCGATATAACTATAAGTGTAAGGATTTCACCTTAAAAGAATTACGGATACAATACGATACGATATGAATTAGGTCCAGTAAGACGGGAGCTACGTTGTAACGCGCCGTTCGCCTGTTTTCTCAACGAGTACGTAGCTATCGTGCCGTGATACTTATGATATGTACATGGCTGCCTAAACTGAACGAAATCGTAATAAAACACCAACTTAAGTAATACATACTAATCCAACCTTTATTACCTTTGTCTTGAAAAGCTGTAGAAATCCGTAGTCAATTTTCATATTATTATAACTCATTACCCCTTAAACATGGCAGAAAATTCTAAAAATTACATTAAAATAAAAAAACAATATTGTCACATGAAGAAAAAAAAATGTTCTAAAATTTACATTATACTTTTCACAAAAAGCGATAGAAAATGACATGTAATTTGTTATAAAGTTTAAAGTACAGAAGTGATTATCCAAACGCTTAACCGATGTAAAAGCGATTAACTATGGCATGAGGATATTATCTGAAGAGTTTGGGCAAATTATCGGATCGGATAAGGCTCGTGAATAGGGCTGTACTTTGGCAGTTTCCAAACAGTTTGAGCGAAATTGATTATGTTCAGAATAATTCGATCCTGGAAGAGGTTACCTTTGTTTACAGATGCTGCTTCATAATTTTATCGTAATTGTTAACGATATAGGAACATTTCAAAAGTTATGAATACTTTTGGAGAAAATACTCCGTTACCCATTATATAGTTTTTTATTTCCCAGCAAATTTTGTAAACTACTAAAGTTACGAATTAATGTTTATACATTATCAATTTGATGAGTATTAAAAAAATGTTGCGGAATTACATACTGAACTACAGACCGATCATTTCTTAACTTTTACAATAATATCAGGTCATTAATTGTTAAATACAAAAGAAAAGTATTACAATTTTATTAGTTTGTTTGCAATCAGGTCAACGGCAACATCAAAACTAACTGGCAAAAATATTGTATTAGTTAAAGTTTGGATATGAGGATGTTCTAAAATACTGTTCGTTACACTAATTGTGGAAATGGCTGAAGGAATCATGCGAAGGTATAATATATTTTGAGTGAAGTTTATGTCTAATAAAGAAATAGAAATACTGATAATTTTAATGACGAAGATTTATTTGAAATAATATACGAGAGTAGGAATAAACACGGTAAATTATCCGATGAATACTCTGAACCATTCGCTTATATTTTAACAATTAACTGTAGCAATTAATTTCATGTTTTCAAACCATTACTGTTCCACTGCACAGGTCTTCCCTCAAGGCGAGAGGGGTAAGGCTATAATCCACTTCATTGACCAAAAGAGAATTGGTATATTTCACACACTGTTGAGTACTTTGTAAAGTCAAAGGTCAATTTTGGGCCCCCGACCGAGAAGCCGAATTTCAGCCACTAGGCTAGCTTTTTGCTGCTTTAAATTTCTTGTAGTAAATCATGGTAACCCAATGTCAATTATATTTTCAAAATCAATAATATAGAAAGACATAACATAATTAATTCGACGTTAAAACTGACAGAAAACACAAATTGTTCCGATTACATCGCTCGGCCCCGGTCGCTGTATCGTATTATCAATCCCTGTCGTCTGGGCGCGCCCTTCTACTGTACACCTGTGATAAACCGATTCACATTTTTACTGAAAACTCTGTACTAAATTACTTTACTGCTTTTTTAGTTTAATGCCGCCTTTTTCTTGTTATTTATTTTTAGTAAATACAAATTCAACCAGGTGTTCCGTCGCATCCTGATTTTATACTCTTTTAAATGAAAATTGTAAAATTAAATTAAACCCTACGTCACTGTAAGTTTTCTGTTTTTTATTTAGTAAATACTACTCTGTCAATGAGCACATAAAAACAAAACAGATGGTCTCAATATCACTCTAATAATTAATTTTATCAACTTCACAAAGAATTATTTTGAAATCACAGACAGACTTCAGGTTAAGTTAACCACGTTATTACAAAAACTTAGACATTAAGGTGTTGATCGCTCCTCTGTCGTAATAGAAATCAAAAAAAAAATCCAAATATTATCTTAATATGTATTATTAATGGATTTTTAATCGTCGTATATTAGACGCTGTTTCAACTATCAAAAACTCTAGCACTGTCTCAGGTGTCTTATTGTCTCGAGTAATATTTAACTAAATCTTTTAGATTGCCACATAAAATCACAAGTGCACGAGACAGATTTAGGGGTGTCGATGGTACCTTCTACATATATTTCATCCCGATTACCGGTCGTAAACCCCTACTGTTTGAAATTGTACCCTGTTATCAATCCTTGTCGTCTAGCCGCGCCCTTTTATTGTTTACCTGCAATAAAGTTCAACGTTTTCACTAAAAAGTGTCTTTGATACTTTTTATTTCCACTAAACAAAAATAGTTTTTAGTGCAATTCATTGTATGTATTTTAGCGCAAGTTATCCGCAAAAAACACCTTTTTAAGTTTTTTTGACGACTCTATGACTATATGCAGCCTGTTATTGTTTTAAGAACAGAATATAATTCTAATACATACATATCTAGTTACATATATTTCTTAAATAAAAGTACCTATAACAATATTTAAATACTATCTACGTTTTACACATAAACTAAGTTGTATAACTTACTCGTGTATACGATACGCATTAATAGAATACTAGAATATTTATCCATATATCCATAACTAACGAAAACAAAAAAAGAGAAAATAATTTATGCAAATTTATATAAAGTAAAACTAAATAATCATATCAAATCACATTTTAAATCAAAAAAAATGTTGTCATATCTGAAACCTCCATCGAAAAGCGTTATATCGAAATAGGTCTACAACAAAATGTAATCTCAATCCGGTACTGTTATAACAGAAGATTTTTTGAGCTGACTGTAAATAGCCGCCACTTTTAGCTTCTACAGTGAGATGACAATTTCAAAGTGTATTTTATAAATCTCACAGCTGCGCTAAGTACTACCGGATAATTGAAGCACGGAAATTCTAAACGAAGAGTAGGTATTCATGACATACTTGCAAATAAACACGGGTTGTTCTAACAGTGACCAGACAGTGGAGATTAACAACTGAATTCTGTAATATATTTTTCGTCTCCAGTTACTACTTTGGGAATATTTCCAGTACAGTTTTTATAGCTAAATAAGAGAAACTCGCCAGACACGCCACACCTGAGTAAGGTTAACGCTGTTTTCCGACGTAAACAATGCATTTATTTTCTTTTAAACAACTGTAAGCGCGTCATTAAAATAGGCTCTAAAAATATACTTAAGCTATTTTAAGGTGTAGTCTGGAAATTGGTATTGAAAGCTATTTTTATACGATTAAAAAAATAACTACTGTTTCTTACTGAACTAAACACGAGAACTTGTTTTAATTTTTTTAACTTTATGTCTATAATTGCGTATGTGCTATTTTTTAAAACAAATTAATACAGTGAGAGGACTTCCGCGCATTTATTATTTAAAAGTTAAAAATATCCGATCAACCTAATTGAAAGGTTCTGTCGATCAATACTTTTCGATCATGGGGGCACCACCGCCACGCCTATTTCCAACGTGACGTAGTTCTAGCTTAATTTCGGTAGAAGGATGTAGATTCTAGTTGATTTACCTATGAGGCAATAATCTTAATTCTCAGGAGAGGCAACGTATCTGTAATTGACTTCGGGTAAAACCTGTGTTGTATATGGAGCTGGTTACCAATGTTAATGAACGACAGTGACCTTGTACCATCAAGTAAATTGTATACTTGTTACTTTTGGGCCTGATCTGACTTTGTAAAGGTTCTAGTGAAACCACAGAAAGTATCATATATTTAGTTGCAAAGTAATTAATTAGCAGAATATTTTTTGTTAGTATATATAATACATAAAATCTAGTTTTATTTTCTTCCTATTTTGAACAGAGCGAATAAATGGGACTCTATTTGTGTAAAATATCAAATACCCTATATCCGGGCCTGAAACTGTTTGAACTTCATCTCTTACCCAAATGTCATAAATTATACATCCTTTATTTGAATTGCCCTTTTTTCACCATACTTCCAACCATCCCCTTTCATGTTTCTCTGATGTTTGTCACGATGTCATCCTCACAGACACCCGAGGGCTGCTACTGGATTTGCATAGATGTTAATATATTAATAAATACAGCTTTCCTTCATTTCTGTTTATTTGTCTTTTTACACAAAAGTTATTTTGGTATAACATTTGCGTAAAAAATGTACTTAACATATGACATAAGACATAAGTTATAACGGATAATGTGTTTTTTTGTTCTTATTTACCTCACAGTCTTATCTGAAACCAATTTAATCTAAGTACCCTTTTTATCCTAATAGTAGCAAAAAAGCATGCAGTCCACCTAATAAAAGGTGGTCACTGCTATAATTAGGCATAAATAGGTGTGGCTGCGGTGCCTCCGGAGTCGAACTATAAAGGGTTCTACTGCCTACTACTTCAAAACATAATTACGTGTACAAAATTCTTTTGAATGACAATAACTCTGTTTTAAGTAAACTGTAAGGTCTTTTTACTTTACGTGGATAACATTTGTATGATATGATTTATCTAAAGGGATTTACATATTACTTTACGTGAGCAGGAAACACCACCAAAGTTACCAGATCACAAAATTGTTTACATATTGTCTTTTAATCTTCTCTACCACAACTAATTTCAGTTTAGAAGCTTGCCAGTATGCGCCCTACAGCGCAGATACATGTAATATCACTTGTCTCCATACTTCACATGTCTCACGCTGTGAGATTTACCGCGGAGTCGGAATAAGGGAGGAAAGAGTGCGATAAACATGTCCGCTCGTCGTGTTGTATCGTGTGAGGACTGCCTAATTTGCATACTTTATGTTCCCGCTCGACACAATAGCATACAATGAGACGTTGATTTGTCGTATTTTCTCCATAACAAGAAAGAATATCCTTTAGGGAGTTTTCCGTTAGAAATTTTCAACGTATCTCAGCGTTCAATTTTAGCAGGGGTCCGTTTAGAATAGGTAGTAAATTCTCATCAAACTTAATATCAGAAGGATTGCAAACTAATCAACCTTTGTCATCATTAAAAAATACGAGATATTGCAATATTTATATTATTTACTGACACGAGTAACACAACGGTCACCAGATTCTTCCGTTTTCGAACCAAAAATATTAATAGCTAGCCAACAAAGATAGCTGCGTCGCAAAAAGTTTTTAAGTCTTTCGAAAGAAACTCTTCCAAACAATTCCTCTGAAAATGTTTAAAAGAAACAACATACATTAATACAAAATAAACAGTCACTTGATGTTTAAAACAACAACTTATAAACTTCCACAGCGATATATAAAACAAGTTCTTACGAAACATCATTTTTAAAAAAGAACGAAATAGTCGTGTACATAAACATATAATAAAAGTGAAAAACATTATTAGGGTGTAATTTTACATTGACGACAAAATTTTTAAATATTGTAATGGAACATGCTTCATACAAATTAAGTCCAATATGCCTGGACGCCACCACCGTGGGGGTCTTGCACCCAGCGTTGGAATACAACAACGAAGTTTTTAAGACGAACAACACATTCAGTCACAAAAACGTTCCCTCAGAGAAATATAGCAAAAATAACGACCTTACTTAGATACGACTTCTATTTGATTTTGATTGTAAATGTACAATAGTGATAGTGACTAAACTAAAGAAGCTTATATACGAGTGAAAGTTCGTTCCGGCGACAGTCACTGAACACAGGCGGCGACAATCAGAGGCAGTCACGAATATAAACGTCATGTTACTAACGCTTTTACTATAAAGATAATTGCAAGCTAGATGCCATAAAATAATTTTAAGATAATTTTAAACCCAGCGAGTGAGACCTGGTATTACATTCCATTACATTTTACTTTATTTCTATTATAATGTAAAAAACAAAAATAAGTGAGAAAGCGAAAAATGAACATAACATGAAATTTAACTTTTAAATTAGTTTAGCTAGTTTCACAATTGTAAAACTATTTGAATATGAACACGCAGTAAAACTAAATATAAGTTTCGAATTAGTTGTAACATAAAACACTTAAATGACATTAGGGTTGTTCGAAAGTTTCGTGAAAGCGAAACGTGTTTCTGTGAAAACAATAGGGGAGGGTTCTTACAGCTTATTTGTTTAAAAATCATGAATCAATCAAAAATAAAATATTAGACTCCTTAATTCCCACAAGTATTTACTAAGCAATCCTGCATTTTATTTTAATGTTTTCATTAATCATTATAGTATTTGTCCTGTAACGCGAAACATTACGCGTACGCGTACATTAAAAAAAAATTGTTTATATTGTATATATATCACATGTCAAGACAACAGCAGTTGTCGACATTATTGCTTTTAACTGCAACTTACGGATTTACAACCTCATTTTTGTATCTTTATGAAAGTAAAGTAAGTAAGTCGAAAAGTAATGCAGAAAAAAAAATTACGTTATACTAGCTAGACAAAAGCAGTTTTAGAAAGACTTACTTTTTTAAAAATAACCTATAGTAAATAGTTTGGTGAATCTAAGTTTAGTTTTTGTTATAACTGAATTTCGACTACTGCAATGGACAACTAAATAGTTTACTTAATTTAATACATTAAGAGAGTTTGCGTCAATATGCTAAACTGAAAACTGTATATTTTTGTATGGTCAATTTACTAAGTTTCCTTTTATACCCATGTTATTATATTGTTACAAAAAAAATATAATCCTCTTACTTACTATTTGCAGACACCATTATTGAAAATTACAAACTCTTTGTCAGCCTTACAATTGGTACCAATGTAGCGACACTTTATATGTTAAAATCCGTCAATTCTTTTAGACTATAGATCGTGCCAAATAATGAGACATACAAACATATATTGATACATACTCCAGAAAAGTATAATCCTCCGTCTGACCAACTCAGTTTAAGAAATAAAGTATAATTTATAATTTAAAGTAGTTTTTGGATTTATTTAAACTAAATAATCCATTTAAAAACAACTACCATTTTATCAAAACAAAAACATGATTAGTTACATTCTAAAGTACACAAAAAAGAATTAGAACAAACCATTAAACATAACACGAAATTTAACATCAATGACGGATTTTCGTCGAAACGGATAACAAAGAAAATAAGACAATACCTTACACAAATAAATAAGATTTAACTGTATGTTTATCGTTTCAAAATAACGGCCGTTTTCTAATTTTTGTATACGATAACAAAGTATAAAAACTCTTGTACCTAAAAAGTGTCTTTCTGTCTGTTTACATTTTTATTTTTGTTATTGATTTTATTTCAATAGTATTACTTATTTTAATACTTTGATGTAAACGTAGATGATTTTACAGCAAAAAACATTTACGGTTCATGAGTAAAATATGTAAAAGTGCGCACGGCGTAACCCGTAATGAAATATCGTATAAACAATTAAAGACTAAACAGTTCCGAACCTTTTTTGTTTGATACCTAAAAAGAACTAAATAGTCAGAGAAAAATAATTATGATTTTGACTACTTGGCGAACATCAGTGTAAGTAAACATCTTCCTTCATGCCAAGTTTTCTCATCTATATCGAATTTTTCGAATAAAAGTCAAATTGCCCCCAATGAGCTTATTACGGTTTCCTAGAACTATGTTTTCTTACCTTCACAAATGTGGTTCTCTAGAATTTGTGTCATTAATTATTTTCTTCGAATTTTTCGAATTTTTCGAAACATCAGTGAACCAATTCCAAAGAAACAGAACACGATAACATTTTGTACTTCGGAAATATTCTTAGCAAACTATGTTGTTATACTTATTCTATTGTTAAGCGCTTTATAGAAAATTGGAAAAAATAAACCAGTTATAGTTAATCCTGATGTCTATCTGCTCGAAAATTATTTCTAAGATACTATTATTCATGGCAGCTTGTGACATAGTTTCAAATCTAATTGAACGAATTGAACAATAATATTAAGAGAGGGCTTTGAGCGGCGCGATTTATTATAAATATTTAAAAAATAGGTTTCTAAATCCGCACAAGAACAACAACGTATTTCATTCCAAAGTACCTGT
The DNA here is from genome assembly GCA_018250295.1 of Spathilepia clonius. Taxonomy (NCBI): domain Eukaryota; kingdom Metazoa; phylum Arthropoda; class Insecta; order Lepidoptera; family Hesperiidae; genus Spathilepia; species Spathilepia clonius. Next base: position 3,014 of record DWRA01000387.1, on the reverse strand, counting down.
CTGACTCTTGCACATAATTATGTATCCCTTTTGCCATAAAGTTAAAACTTAAAGGCCACTTCATAATTCGACTCCCGTAAAAGCTCCGCTACACGAATATTTGCCTTTTACGTCAGTGTCAAAAGCTACTACCCGTATTCTGGTTTAAACATTATGATAAGGGAGATACATATACTTACATAGGACATTTTGACATAGTCCTTAAGAATAGTAACGTACTGAGAATGGCCTTTAAACCGAGATCGAGGAGTTCAAATCTATCAGCAATTCATATGATGGATACAGCAAACATTTTCAATAATAAACTTTTTCATAAACAGCCAATATAGACAAAATAACCTAGGGTTAGTACATATGCGTGGAAATACAATAGTAGGAAAACTCCTAAGTTTTCCATCGAAGAACTATGCACAATGAGACAATTCAAAGTTCAGAAGAATTCTTAGAAAAGTTATCGCGTTCATGGTTGTCTGCGGTATATGGTATGTCCCAGTAGACAAATCTTTATGAGTTTGTTGTATTTCTCCCTATATCTTAAAGGATACTTTCTATGGCGGAGTTTTTCTTACTAGTGTTTACTAGTTAAGTACTTACGAAACAATCTCATTTTGTTGAATATTTTTATGCTTCAGGCTTAGGAAATGGGCACCAAGCGTTTCCCCGAAACGGAGAAGCACCCGTGGATATTGTGGACTACAGAGGAACGTAACAACGTTCAAGCCGAACGAGCTTACATCTCTCATGATGTAAAACGAACATCGGTAACCATTTTCAAATAGCAATAAGTCTTGCATGAGATAAAAAATAGGTTGTACCCTAAGAATAGTAAGCTGAAGTAAGTAGAGAGCTATTTCAAATACCTAATATGAACCTCAGCACTACATTTTTCTCAATAATATCATGGTAGCTACTGCTGCCACACTTAACTAGCCACTATGGGTACTATACAGGCAAATTACCATAAATATACATACATTTTACCTAAATAGGTATTCTGACCAAGGGTCGTTTATAATTAAACAGTTCGTTTACATATACGTTGCTTCCGAGAAATAAAACTCCTGATATCAGCTTCGGTAGTAACAATACAATATAGATATTGTTACTCAAACAAAAGGTTAGTTGAGAAGAAAGGCTCCTAATTACTAAAACAAAAGTGTAATTTTAGCGAAATCAAGCCATACCTATTCACGGCATTAATTGCTGGTAGGCACGTAAGTATTCTTTCAACAAAGCATTTAAGTGGACACAAGGCTCAAGCATCGTACTTTGCGCTAATATTTAGGATACACAATGGAATACCTTCGTCACGGTTTGAGGCAGGTGCGGCCCTTATTAGGTTCTTAGACGTCCTTTGCAAATATCGTCCTGTGGATAATTAGGCTCAGAATGAACTGGGCGGCATGAGGGTATGGTTCATTTTATTCCCATTTTCACAATCTTCGAAAATTCTGTAAGTTTGAAATCGTTCAATCGTTTCCCGACTGAATTTTAATGCACAGTATAAAGATATCCATAACTACATATGTATTAGATATAACCATCAGTTAATTTACCGTATCCATTACACCTGATTGAAGTTGGTGTGCCTTTTCACATCATATTTAAAAAAAAAAATACGTAACTATTTCTAAACATACTATTCCGAAAGATAGAAATGGAAATACGTTCGAGACGATGTATGCAATAATACATCAAACATACAAAATGGCCGATGACCGTATTTGTATGTTCGTACATATAACACAGAATGCACACTATAAATATAAACAGAAATAATTATGAAAATTCTTACCATTAATGACTGAGAATATTCACTAACAATATAATAATAGATCATTTGATCAATGAGTCGGCTAGCGGGACACCGGAAATGGAACCCGTAACATATTTTAAACAAGGTAATAATTTCCGTATTCCATCATAATATCATTCCGGTAACTTCGGATACAAAATTTCTCATTCCCACTGAATGTTCGTTACCCAATTTGGCAAATAACAAAGTAGTCGCGGCGTTTGAAGCCGATAGTTAGATCGCAGCCTAAACGTGACAATACTAAACTTTATTTGTTGCCAGATTTTGGCTTAAGGTATACGAGTGTCGTGACTGGCATGTAATAAAATGAAACCAGATAATGCTCTTCAAAGTAGAATCCTTTTATTATGAAGCGAAATGAAACCACTATCAAGAGCCAACAGTTATAACTTCAAAGAAAATTTACTATTAAAATACATTTTGGTCTAAAATATTTATATACTAGGCGACCGCTTCTTTTCTTTAGAGGATAATTGCGTAAACGTCGTATTTATTTGCTACTTTTATCATTAAGTATCAAACTAGAAACTCAATGATGTTAAGTTATGTTGTCAAATTGTTGAAATTCAAGTTAGAAAAGCAATAACTGTTCATTGAAGCTAGTTAGTTAGCAATGTAGTATACTTAGTAATATTTCAATCCACTTGTACTTACTATAAGTGTGTAAATACAACATTTAACTTTGATTCCCAATACTAACGCTGAAAGTCATTAATCTCTATTGCACATTGAAAAGTTATATTCACCTTTACCGTCGGTCTATGCCATTTCTTTGGCACTATCATATTTCTTTTATACTAACAACAGTAATGATACAATGATACGCCCTTTATTGTTCATTTGGGGGTAATACCCTTTAACTAGCTCTTTTACTTTGATGTTAATAGCATTTCACTTGTGAACGTCATACGATATACTTATTTTTACTATTATTATTTTTATAGCATACACGTAGCAAAAGTGTAAGTGGCTACTGCCGTTCATATTTTCATTTATAATCAACCTCAGATTAGATTAGAGTCCTACCTGAGGTCCTACCATAGATGCGGTGCTCCCCCTAAGGACTAAGCTGGAACTCTTTGAATACTCTTTTCTTTTCTTTATTATTTATGTTAATGATTTGTGTGCAAATATTCAATCTAAATACCAAATGTTCGCTGATGATCTTAAGTTATATAAAGTAATAAAAAATCAAGAT
>DWRA01000386.1:0-25866 GCA_018250295.1 Spathilepia clonius | reverse complement strand
AAAAAAATCCACTACACAACGCCAAACGTCTCCTCCTTTGTTTTTTTCAAATAATGGTTTAGGGAAGGGGGGGGGGGGGGGAGATACTCATTATATGGCTTTGAAAGGGCTTATCTCTCAAACAATCGATATTGAGAAAAAATGGATTTAGAAACCTCAATGTCATTTTTAGAGACCTTTCTATAGACATCCCACACGTGTAGGTAAGATGATTTTTTTTTTAGTTTCTCTTCTATGTATGGGGCGCCCCCTAAATTTTGTATGTTTTTTTTTTATTTTTGTACATAATTCGGAAAGCGGTAGAATACACTTACCTACCAAGTTTCAACTCTGTAGTCTGAATCGTTTCTGAATAAAGTGGATGTGACATACGGACAGACGGACGGACAGACAGACATGACGAATCTATAAGGTTTCCGACATTTGTTATTTGGCTACAGAACCCTAGAAACGGATGGTAGCCTGTGATTTCTATAGTGGGCGAGCACAAATTTTATGAAACTAATCCGGTGCGGTCCAATTTGTGTGGGCAATTTTTGACCACATCGCAACTATGAGCAAGTATCCAAGAGAGGTAATCATCAAGTACACGTGCCACTACGAAACTCAACGCAACGAACGTGTATTTGATTGTGGATACATGTGAATAGACACTAGCAAGTTAGAATTTGACATTTAACCGCAATCCGAATTTGACATTTTACCGCAGGTTCAGTTTTCGAGATTATTGAATCATGTTACATGATAGCACTCCAGATATTTCCCAAAGCGCTATTGGTTAACCGTTAAAGTGAATTGAGAATCAGCACTATTTTCAATTAATAATCAATTTATTTATTATTTACTGACTTAATTTACTGCCAAATAACAGCTTGCATTTGATTTCATTTGTTGATAGGCACTTTGCTGCCCTTTGACCAATTATAAACATTTATCACGTTATATCTCGTTCGGTGATGAGATTATCGTATTTTTTGTAAAATTTGATATAAGCATCTCATTATCTACGTCAATCGTCAGGTTTTTTTATATTCGGTACCCTTATTTTGGCCCGAAATTAACTTATTTTTATTGTAACTGTAACTACCTATTTACAGTAGGTGTTCTCTGTAGAGCAGACAACTGGGGTTGCTAGGTACTACCACTATTAAGTCGCAGTACCTAGCAAGCCCAGTTGTCTCCTAGTTTAAAGGGTGTGGTGAGACACAAGAGGCACTCTCACTTGAATCTTGTGTGAAACGTATCTGTGGTCGAACCCAGCTAGGGCTTCAATCTTATTTAGAGCTGATTACAGAATTTCATTAACGGGAATAATAACTTTCTATCAGGTCACTAGAACGCTCATTTAATTCTATATAAAAAAATGACCAAGTATGAGTCAGACTCACAGGCGAAGGGCTCCGTAGAATTACTTTTAAATATCAGAAGACAAAACAAAATATATTATTATTTTTATTTATTATTTATTGAAACATAAAACATAACTTTGTTTTTCATAGTGTTTGTAAGAATTACAAAGTTATGTTATGCGGTTTTTGGAAAAGTGCTATATCTCAAAAACTGTCAACCGTATCATGTTTGAATTAATTTTCGTTGAAAGTTTTCTTTGATATCTATAACATATGTTTTATTCAGATTTTTCACTGTCTTAGTATAAAAGTTAGAGGGGTGGGGACATACATTTTACCGCTTTGAAAGGCTTATCTCTAAAAAAATCGACTTTGAGAAAAAATGGTTTTAGAAACCTCAATTTGTAGGTAAGATGTAACCCCACACGTGTAGGTAAGATGAACATTATTTTTTTAAGTTTCATTTCCATGTATGGGACGCCCTCCTAATTTTAATATATTTTTTTTATTTTTGTACGTAATTCAGAAAGTAATTTACAGAGTACACTTACATGTCAAGTTTTAACTCTGTAGTCTAAATAGTTTTCGAATAAAATGGCTGTGACATACGGACAGACGGACAGACAGGCAGACATGACGAATCTATAAGGGTTCCGATTTATGCCATTTGTCTACGGAATTCTAAAATTGAATCATTAGTATAACATTGCATAAAAATGTCATATAAAACGTTAACACTATGACTGTAAAAAATAACGAACAAAACCTCCGACCGGATTACTCGAAGTATCTAGTTAGCGGGAGATACCCCTCTGGGTGAAGAGCGATGCAAATAATGGAATTAAAAGTGATTATTCGATTTCCCGCTCAGCCGAGCGCCTCTTTTAAATATTTATAGGGAGGTGGATTATAGTAAATATGTAACTAAGTAATGTGTTCACTATTCTATGCAGACTTATTACCTAATATAAAGGAACATACACTTTTAGGCTATGACAGTCTAGTGATTAGAGATTCGGTTACACTGGGGATGTAGGTTTTAAGTCGAGGTACGCATCTCTGATTATTCGAAATGATGTGTTAGTAGAAAGAACACTTCGTGAACAAACCTATGTCTCAGAGATCTTTAATAAAGTTCTCAAAGGTGGGTGAGGTCTACCAACCCGCATTTCGGTATCTTGAACTATTTCTTCTCTCGTTATCAGAGGAGAATTGTGTCCGGCAGTGGTACCGTAGTCTAGTAATGAAACATATTTTATATGCTGTCATAATTTTAACAATAAAGAAGGGCATGATATAAAAAGCAAATGACAAGATGAATCGTGGAGAAGAAAGATAGGGAAAAAGCCTAGGACCAGGACTAGGACAGAAAAGTAAGAGTTTGCCTTAGATAAAAACCTAAAATCGAAAACGGAATTAATAGAAGAAAGCAGAAAATAATAGTAGACTTATAACTGTACAGAGACACTCCAAAACCCAGAAAACTCATATTCACATATAGCATAATACATAAAGCCTCAATTTTATGGCGGTTTCTAAACTCACTGAAGTAAAATGGCCAGCTGCACCATACTCCCATTTGTAACTTTATCTTCATATAAAATAACACCAAGAGGCAACGCCAACCGCGACGTGTGCTCAAAAACCACCTATCCAGTTACGATAACTTCATCCTAAGTAAACAATTTTATAGTTTTAAACAAAATTCTGGGTTTATTTTTTATTTTATTGTCTTACGTACCTATTACATCATATTTGTATATTTCTCAGATAAATTTTTTCTATGAAAATTTTGACAATGTCCCCTCCAGAGCATTGTGAATTTATTCTCTTTTATGTAAACATTCGCCCATTATTAATAATCATTACAACAAATTTACTCATCAAATATTGAATTTTAGGAGGCAATAATCGTCAAAGTTCCATCTTTGGGAGCAAAACATTGGATAGATCGATTTATTGAAAATACGAGAAAGTAGATAACAGACTGCGACTATTACATGTACCATTAATATTTACACCCACATTAAAAACAACAATTACACACACATGCGCTCGTTGCAGCGGTAATTCGATAATGCACTAATGAGGACGACTCGCTTAGCGGGTTATTCGATTTTACGACACATGAGCATTTTAATCATATTGCTGTTATACGTCGCGCGCTGGTTAGTTTCTCTAGATATTTTAGAGTATTTACAGCGTAGGTGGCGTAGCTTTGCTCACAGTTGCAAAATTAATTAAATTAATTCTGTCTACGAGAATTTACTTAGACATGCTACATTATGCTTGGCTGTATCCGTATCAAGGGATTTTAAGATTGAGTCGCTAAAACCACAACACAGGACTACTAGTGTGGTAGAACCAGCACGATTCGTATGGGGATATCCCCATGGTATATACCATCGCCACAATCATGTCTAGCGTAAAGCAGTTTTGCGTAGCGGTGGAAGTGTAGGAAAGAAGGCTGACTTATGTATAAGGCGACCAGCTCAGGAGTGGCAGCACTTCTGGCAACGATTGGCTTTGGTTATAACTGTATATGGAATTGGTCACAGATGTCCATGGGTGGCAACGGTGGACTACAAGCTCGCTCGCTTCTGCAGTCTCATAAAAAACCTAGTTTCTTATAAGCTACCATCTGTAATAATTACATATGTACTATATAAATTTCTCTCTAATTTTTCCAATTGGATATAAAGCTCATATGCAGATATCTACACTCTGTAGTAACCACTTGACATCAGATGTAGGTAAGTTGAACATGCCAATTAAAAACTTAATAAAAACACAAGCAATGTACTAACTACGTCGACCTTATTTTTATCGACCTTATTTTGACCTTATTTTATGGATTTCACTTTGTAGAAATAAGAGACGGTAGTAAATTCAAAATAAATATGTGTTTGTATTATATTTAACTCTTTTATAAAATTTAAATACATGTAAAATACATAATATTGTTATTTCAAGTCTAAAATATTGCCCTATTATTTATCTGTATATGATTATTGTATTGTTTTTTGATTAATATTGTAATAGAGTAAATAAATGCTACTTTCTACCAAATTATTTTTGTTTCAACTCATCTTTCTTATCTAAGAATATAATAGTAACGTAATAAGCCCGTTATCATATTACATGTAACAATTACACTGCAATAAATAAGAAACTGTTACTTACACATAAGTAAAAACTAATAATTATAATACCCGACAGCTTAAACACATAGCATGTGTCACTCCTACAATTTATATCAATTCAACAACACCTTATTTTTAAAATCCATTTGTGCAGTAGGGCGTGCCAAAGAATAACGAAAACATTACCCTCCGTAATCGGGTAAAAAAGACTTTCTATTTCTAAACATTTTCAAGGAAGTTATGATCTGAATTCGGGTCCGTTAAAACTTTTTTATCATACGTCCAATGAATGAAGTTGGTCAAATAGTTAATAGCATAGATGACAACGAGTTGAATCTCGACCCCTCGATTTATGTATACCCCATAGTGCTTGTCACCTCGTTGGCTGTGAGCGACACTGCTATTAGATACTTCGGTAAAGTGACTCGCAATAGCGAAGAACCTATAATTGGGTCAGACACCGGTTGGAAAGGTGATGTGCGATATTGATTACATCGGACACCTTCTAAGAGTGAGTAATACCTGAGGAGAATAATGTGATTGTAATTTGATCGCGAAAAAAATATATTTTAGATATACTGAGTATATGCTTCTTTATATGGCTCAATCTATAAATCCACGTATTTATGCATGTAGTATATTGTTAACAAGCTTACTTAAGCTTGTGTGTAGGTATGTGAAGATAAAATTTTGCAAATGAATTGGAAATCACTGAACTACAATCAATTGAGCTGAAATTTTTTAATACGCGATTGATTTGGATTACAATATTTACAATACATGATTAGCAACGCCCCAAGATACCGGACCAATTATTTTTTATGCATCTCCATATTTTAGATCCAAATGAAAAGATTTCTATGAAGAATACCAAAGAAGATGATGTCACTTAAAGCCTGTTTTTTAAAACGTATACTTTATATAGTTGTATACTAATATATTTAATAAAAAACAACGTTTCAACACCCAAATATTACTATAATCTCTTCTACACAATCAACAACTACTCTATTAGTAGCTGAGCAAATTGTCAAAGTAGATCTATAGTAATTAAACTCAAACTGAGGTCCGTAAAGTTTAAACCGACCTTCCGTTCGAACGTTGGCCTACATAAGTTTACACACGAAATAGACTTTCTATTGAGTTACGATTGCAGAGATACTGATACTACGTATACTATGGGAATAGTACTAGTAGACAAGGAAGACGATACCATTAGCAAGCGTTAGGCAGCTTACTAAAGTAGCGCACGTCACTAAAGGCTGATAATTGGGACTGATACGTCTTACAAAGGCAATGTACTGTAAAATGGACGTAGATTGGGAATAGGAGCTCTGGCTATGTCACAAAGTGCATAATCAGATTTCATGAAATTTGATGCAAAAGGGCATTTTCGTGTGAACTGATTCATCTCTAAATTAACTATAAGGTTATGCACTCACGAAGCGTTCTTTTCCACATCTGAGAGCGGTGGCTGTAGAAAATCTACTAAGTAGTTATCTACTATGTAAGTAAATAATGGCAATTTAGAAACAATAAAACTTCTTTTGAAACTAACTTATCTGCTAGATATTTGTAAAATATATAATTATATGAGGACACAAATAATTTCAAAAAACACATGCAATAAACTAAGATTTTAATACAGGATAATATTTCAATATTCAATACATATAATATAATTTTAATCCATATTATAACCGAAACAATTCATGTGGTGCAAGTATTTCCAATTTTTAAACCTGTATTATCTTAAATCTACGGATTTATTATTATTTTTATATTTATATTAAAGCCGGCATTTATTGAGCGTTTTAAGATAAATCTATTCGACTGTAATAGGTGTCTACCTACTTTATTTTTATAATTCGTGTACTTTTATAGTTCCTGTTACATCAAACAGTAAAAATAATTAAAAAAATGTGGTATGGAGTTTCCCTCTACGAGTTCGACTCGCACTTGGCTATTAATCCATTTTATAACAATTGATACGAAATTATAAATAGGTACACTTTGTTATCTTTAATTCATATTATTATGTTTGTATAAATTTATATCTCCGTAATGGCGCCGATATTTAAAAAAATACAACCACTTTTCATTTCCTAGTAATTTCTTGGAGTACTTAATATTAACATTTTCTGTTTCATAGTACTCAAGGTGCTTGCCGCGTAAGTATCTTTGAAAAATCTCTAGAAGAAAGTAATAAGTCTCAGTAACTTTTCCAACAATTTTCCGAGAAAATTGAGAGAAGCAAAAGGTAACAGCCTGATTTTTATTCCTGTTTTATTTAAACTTCCTCTAAATACTTGACAACTTGTTTGTTTTTGTATTACAAAGTTCAAAGTGTGTTTCACATGAAACACAATGAACATACAAGAGTATATAAAAAGACTAAAGGATTTTAACTATTTTAAATGCGCCGTACTTAAAATAGCTGAAAGCTATTAGGGGCGTCCTTTCAGCTGAATTGCTGAAAAAGTTTCCAAGCTTCCCGAAGACAAACATTTCATTATCTAAGTTTAACAATGATAGAAGCATTTCGGTTTAAATATTTACTTTCAATGCACTGGAAGGAGTTACATTTGTAAGACATTTAAAACAGGTTGTATATCTTCCCAGTATTTTATTAAAAGATTTTGTGGCTGTATCTATACCATACATAGCATATAATGGAGCATCGTGATGCAATATGATGAAGGATCGTGGAAACTTATGGCCGTAACTGTTTTATATGTAGGTAGTAGCAAACGGGCATGTAGTCCCCTGACGTTAAGTGGCAACTGCCACCCATAGACATCTGTAATCGACGCCAGATTAGATTAATCTTACCTATGGTCAGTCAAAAATAGATTTCTAAAAAAAACTACACTAGCGTCGTAGACAATCAAATTAAACCCGTCTAACTCTGAAAAGAAATCCATTCCTCCTTATCTCCCTTTCAATCTAGCAGTACAGAAATAGTTCAACAAAGATAACAATTGCTTATGTATATTTGTGTGTAAGTAGAAAATAGACACGTGTGTCCAAGGATTTTAGGTACTGATACGCTCAAAGCGTGCACCAATCCTACTTGAAGCGTAAACGCTCAAACAGCGCTACTACTAAAATCTAAGCATCAGTATCCTCAAGCGAGCAAAATAAACTCAAGTATTGTTCCTTTCGATAAAACTGTGTTTTATTTTTGAAAAGAAACTAAGCGGATTTTATCGAAGGCGCTGCAAACTGAGATAAAATTTTATAAAGCGACATCGGGGGAATATCGCTTCTGTGTCGATAAACGACAAGAAGATTACATTTGTACTTCTAACGCGCGTACGAGAGAATATTATGAAATACCGTTTCAAACGGAAAAAGAAATTTGAAATGGATCCAGAACGAGTCAAGTTATTGCAGATATAAGAATCAGATATAAGAAATCGTGTCATTCTAGTTTTACACGAAAGCTGTTGCTATAGGTACTATACATAATAAAACTTTTTTGAACTCTGTTAAAAATATGTTTAAAGGTTTAATACGTTTTCTTGTTTAAAGGTGGTAAATAAACCTTTTTTATCCTTCTACGACGCAAAGAGATTATGTTTTTCGGCTTAGGAGGCACCAAAAACACACTATCTCTGCCTTAAAACAGCATTGTTAAGCGCTGCTGTCTTTTGATTTGAAAAAACGTTGTTGAAGTTATATAAGAGTGACATACATATTTGAGGCGTTCAAACTTAGTACTCAAGGGTAGTAACACATCTGTGACCTCAAGTAGGATTTTATATGAGGTAGATTACAAATATCCGTGTAAGCAGTTGCTACCGTAAATAAAAAAATAAATTTTATTTTTATAATAATATATTTTCGTAGGTATATACAATTAATGTTTTGGTACCAGAAACTTAGCATATCTTATTGATTTTAATGGAATAAGTTTCGTGATCCATTGCACTTTAACCGCCTCTATAACGACAACTTGTTAAACCCATAACCTGTAGACATTCCCCATTGGAAGGTGAGGACGGAAGCTAATCAATACAAATAGGAACTACGACACGCTTTATCAATAAACTAGTCTATCACGGGATATTACATCCATATGTCGAGAGGAACCAAACTGTGTACTTGTATGTATGTACCATATAGACCTCATATCCGCAAACAGAACGCGGCGCGACCTAATACTGTTCCACGTCACATGTCACCTGTTTATTTTTATCTAGGACGACCTTCTTACATTGTGTCTGCAATATAGTGGCAGTAAAAGCTCATTTACGCCTATAATGCACCCCTTTTATTATGACAGTGTTGCAACCCAGTTATAAATATGTCGCACGTGGCAATGTATTGCTTTAAATAATATGTATATTATCTATTATGGTAAGACATTTAGATTTTTGTATTCCTTGGATGTTATTTTTTCAGTTATTTTCGTTTATCAATTCCTAAACCATGATTGATATTAGACGAACGAAACAACAAAATAATAGTTCAAATCAGTTTAGCCTTTTTGAGTTTTAGTGAGTTACAGATGAAGAATTACATTCAAATCATTTTTAGGTGGTACCAAGTTTACGGAGTCAATCTACTAAAAATAAATTTGCTTAAAATCGTATGTTTGTTTTTTAGAAATATAAGCACTTTGCGTCATTATTCATCCGTTAGTATCTCACTGCCGTGCACTGGTCTCTTCGCAAAATAGGAAGGATTTATGCCACCGCATAAACCAAGTGTGGTTCGGTAGACGTCCGACCATTTTGTGAATATAAAGGAAAATTCAAAAGCTTTTATTAGCTTACAAGAACAGAGTCACTTTGTGGTTTGATTTATGCAGTGATGGCATAATGGTTAGTCTCGCCCTCCCAATCGGAAGGTCCGAGGTTTGTAACTAATTATCACTTGCTTAAACGGTGAAGGAAAATATCGTGAGGAAACATGCACCTGAGAGTTCTATTAAAAAAAGAAGTTTTCAAGGAAGCGGCAAACCTACGAATGCGCAATAAACCAGCGTGATGGACTATGGCCTAAATCCCCTCTCATTATCAGAGGCAAGCCACGTCCAGCAAATGTCCAGCCAATAAACTGCAGATGTAGTGTAAACATACTATGCTCTATAAAATTTGTAAAATCGTTTCATTAATTCCGATTAACTTCAATTTGGATGAATGTTTGAGAAATAAGTAAAAGCTCAATGTATTTTATAAAAAAAAACACGTCTATTAGAATTTATATTGCGTTAACCGGGAATTTTACCATCACCGACCCAACCAATAAACTGTGGGTAGTAAATTCCATTCCAGAAAAATCATGAAGCTAGTCTCTGTGCCGCAATAGTCGGCCGACTTCTCGCAATCTAATTTTGCCTTTTTCATCGTTGCAATTTATATTGATAGAGAAAAATCTCAAATGAAAACTTGATTTCAGCTTCTGCCGACAACTTTTAAGATTAACGTCAGTGAATTTCAATCTGAACCTACCGGAAAAGTTTATTAAGCTGAAGCAAAAGTCCTGGAATGAAAATGTTTCATTTCTAAAATAAAATGGTAAGTACCTTTATACGACTAAAATAAATATTAGTATGAAGAAAATTTCACAGTCGTGTATTGGTTGGAAGAGTTTCTTAAGCATAGGTACTAGAATACCTACTCAAGCGTAGGTAACAGGTATCATCGTAAGTACTTGGGACACAGAATATTGCTTCGGACTGTCGTAAGACGCGACTCAAAGTGGGCTCTCAAGATGGCCTCTCATGGGCAGCAAGAGTTGCTCGAACTGTCCAACAAACTGTTCTGCAAAAGACGATATTTATTTCCTTTGGAGATTGCAAAATCTGCTAAATAGTCTAGGTGTTTATCCCAAGCTACCGTAGTACTCTAAGAAAGTTTCTAAAGAATTTATACTAAAAATATTTATAGTATAATTATTCAGATAACACGTTCCTATTATATAATAGCTGTATTCATACACTATAGTTATGTAGTACTTACGTCTGACGTAAATGCATACTGAAATCTCTGGGAAAGAAGAGCGAAATAAAATCCAATGATTTTTCAATACACTCGTATATTTGAAAAATGCACCAGTAAAAGGTTCTAACGCATGAGCAGCTTAAAGCACAAAGCATAAATAATATCCAATGCCAACGGTCTTTTGTTTACAGAATCGACACGACACCGGCTCGACTACGACCACGACATTAGTCAACGCGTAATTCTTTGATATTGTACTTCATGTTAATTGCTATCTTACTGGCCCGACTCCACACGAACGTAGTCCTTCAGTAATAAGTAAATTGATTGCCAAATAATTAAAAATTGGTATCAAAAATGAAAAAATATCTGCCAGTGCCGTTTCGTGTCGTGTCGTCCCAATTAAGAAGAGCGCTCTCCTCGTATGATACCGTTCACATTTAAATATTCTAGGACATACCTTTCTTTGAGACTCTCTGGGCACATCCTTTGTGATATAAACCCTTCAGTGCTTGCAGTGAAATATTCTATTGAATAGGTAATGTTGGTAGACTTCAAAACGTAGTGGGATTATTTTAAACCCACAAACGAATATTTCACACTGAGTTGATCCTCCTCTTGTATATTGTATTTTGGTGGAGGAAACTATACTATATATTTTTGCATATAATAAGTGTGTGATATTTGTATAGTCTGTACATTATTAAGGAAATTGTCGGAAATTGCAAAATAGTAAAAGGTTCTAATGATTCTCTGCTTGTATGCTTTTCTTTTACAAAATATGTCTAAGTTAGGAATAACTTGTCACTTTTTCAAAATATTCAATTCTCCCAAACATATCCACCTCAAATCAGTTTAACCATTTCCATAGTTAGATCCGATTGACAATCTGCCATTAGGTCTTCTGGTATCGTGTTAATCAGCCAATCAAGTCTAAAAAACAGTTACTTTGAAAGAAAAGACAAAATTCATTTTGATTTATATGCTTATAAATAATTGAACATTTCTAGAATCAATAGTTCATCTGCAAATTCCATGCGTAATATGCTCTATTGCAGAACTTTATCTCCGAAACCGGGGAAACTAGGGTAAAGTTGTTGAAATCTAGGTAAATAATCAGCTCTAATTGGGGGAAATATTCAAACGAACCGGTGAATTTATTGGCTTCCATGTGATCAGAAAAAAGATAAGTAATTTACCGAAAATACCACTCAACCTCTTACCTAAAATAAGACAGCCTTCTAACCTTTGATTTCACTCAAAAACAATTAAATAAAATCGTTGTCTCTCTACTTTTAAAAGTGTCCATGCGTGTCCAAATGAATAAACACAATATTAATCAGGGGGCACGGCAGTGCCCCCGCCAAGTCGAGCAAAAGCGAAAACAAAAAGTCATAAATTGGTCGACATGGTTTAATATTATATCTCTCTACTTTTTTCAGTAGGAGAATTACGTTGCGAGACTTGGGTCTTTGTACATTTTATGTTTTTGATTATATCAGTATATACTTTGTAGATCAGTGTACCAATCGCATAGATGATGCATCGCTTTTTGGTGATTTGCTGCGTTTGGTCGCAGTGTCGAATCCACCGGTTTCAGCAATTGCAATAACGCTGTATCGAGTATTTCGCATTCCGCTGTTCGAGCATCGAGCGTTCAAAGGCTGTGTTGTGATGCTCAAACGTTTGCGATGTGCAGTTCTATATATCCGACATGCATCTTACTTCCGAAAATACGCTAAATCGTCGTTCATCGGCTCTAACAACAGATAGTCCGCACGCCTGTTTTCCATGTCTATAACATTAAGCAACCGGGCTTAAAAGGGAGCAATCCTATAGGAATCGACCAAGAAGTTTAGCAAGTAAACTTTAACTTTCCAATTATCTAGTTTCCAACACGGATAACCCAGTTACTTAACGCGTAGCGATTGATCGATTTTCATGGTTTCATAATATTTTGCTAATACAAATATAGTGTACAATTTGCTTTAGCAAGTGTTCGATAACCATTGACATATTAAGCCATTCACACCAAGCCATATACTAGGCAAAAGTTATTAAGTTGGTCGACACAGTTACCGCCACTTACCATCAGGTAGACTTCAAGTTCGTTTATTACTTTCAACACATAATAAGAGTAATGGATTGAATTGATGATTGAATAGGTCATCAACACTAAATTGTTTCTAAATTTCGTTAGCCATTTGTAAACTGTGATTTTGATGTTTGAAAAGAACGCGAGTGGGAAAATAAGTGTTACCATAGTTTCAATAATAATGCAGCGGCTCGCTAGGTACGCGGGTCGCAAGGAGGATGGTTGTCAACCCCAGGTTCAACACGAGTAACTCAGCAAAATTCCTTTCATTAACGCAGGTGTTTCCTATGCCAACTCTTTGAGTTTCGTTAAATTGCGCCAAGACGCAATGCGTCGATTGAGCTTCACAGCAAGCGCCACTCTAACTCAGCACTGGTAATTCCTCAAAACGTAATTCAGTAAAATAATAACAGATTATGTGTCTATTAAAACTCCTCAAAGTATTCACAGTTTGGACGTATATGTTGAATTGTACGCTTGCCTCGCCACAAGTGTCGGTACAAATAACTCAATAACTACCTTAACTTCTGATACTTATCTTCTTAATTTGGGGCCTGTATAATTGAACATTCAACTCAAATGTCATTCTGGACATCTTGAGTTATACTGCGCTATACAATACATTTGATTGAAGTGAGTAACCGGCGCAATATGAGTTGGCGCATTTGTGTGGCGCAGCACAGTGCAACACATCTCTACCCTGTGCCTACATAATTATATCTACAATAAAACATCATAATGTAACATAAATGTCCACTGTACCATGGATTTAATAACATTGAAGAAATAAATTAAATGAAAGGAACAGTACGTATTTTAGTTCTAAAACCATAAATTTGTACCTTAGTAAAATTGCGAGAAATAGACGGTTAAATAAAAATTACACAGTGAAACTGACTATTATGTTCGAAATGCGGAACCAGTTACCCACTCGTATATTTATGAAAGAGGACATGATTATTATGCGCTATAGTACACTGTCTTTATAACGTATGATGTTAACAATAGATAATTTATGTCAATAAATAGAGCTTGAATATAATATTATAGCATAATTGTACATTTTATATGTGAATAAAGCATATTAAACGTTATAAGCAAGTAACAATATAGCTTTCTTATTTAAAGTAAACTGGCAGTATAGCGTAAGCATAAAAATCGACATATTTTAAAACGTTGAAGAAGATAAAAAAAATATATGGCCAAAATAGTTTCGAACCACCTCGTTTCAAATTATATATTTTTTGGATTTATCATCACATCAGCTATAGAAGTACACGAATTGTGAATATTTAAGGTGTCTATTTCTAACGGTTCAATAGATAAACCGTAAAACATACCGGCTGCTTGCCCTTACCTTAAAGGAACCCTATAAAGGTTCAGAGTTCCGATGCCAGGCGCGTATCTCTGATTTTTCTGATTTTTAAAATATGTGCTCTAATAAACTTATCAACGATGAGTGAAATCTATTTACGAGGGGAAACCATGCATGTGTTCCTCTCAGCCGCGGAGAACCGGAGAGAATATGCCGGACTCCTATCGGCTAATACCCTGCGGCTAATTCCTTTAGACGCCCTTTGTCGGGACCACGGGTACGCTAATAGCACTCATCCGCTATCCCGACGGACTAAAGAACAGCTATACCTATTACTATAACCTAAAACCTTCGCAATTTAAGAGGAGATCCGAGTCCTGCAGTATCAGATATATATGACGAAGAATATAATACTGGTATTATTAAAGTTATATATCTAAGTATTTTAACTACATAGGATGGTATAATAAAGTAACATCATGTATTCCAAACGGCAGGCTTAATACTCAACTCACGAACCTAACGTTTATGTAGTCTGACACCCGAGTTTGCATATGCTTTGTCGGTTTCACTCGTTTACCACACAAACCGTCAATCTATCACTAACTTTACACTGCATGGGTGACTGAGATTTAGGGATAAAAGAGGATTATACTAAACTGTCACTATTTAAACTCACATAGTAGGTAAATCACAAAGTATTATTATAGGATATTTGCACCATCAGAATATTCACTTATGAATTCAGACTCCGTTTGCAAATTTTCGAAGCGAATTGGCGAAGATTCGTGTGTTTATCATGTCAACAGAGATGTGTTGTTTATGTGACGACATCTATCCTGCAGAATAGCGCTACATTAAATAATACCACGCTAAGCGAACCAACAATACCTTGTTCGTTAAAATTCAGAACCACTTTAGGATTACTAAGACAAAAGACGAACGGAAATGTACAAAACTTCTAAAATTCTTAAGTGTCCTTTTAGCTTTGCAATAGTCTTGCAAATATTGTATCAATAATTTTATCAGCATTTGATAAAAATATTGATACACACATACAATGTCAATAAATATGTATATATTCAAAAAAATATTACTTAAAACACGTTGACATCAAAAGTGACAAAATACACACGCTTAAAAAAGTGATCAAATTGTGCTTTAATCAGCACACTTTTAAAAAGTAACAAATAAAGATAATTAATTTACTCTAAGAGCGATTTGAGCGAAAACTTTGTAAAGTACTTTCAGGCATGTAGATTTCTTAATAACATTTTCGTTCACCGTTTCAGCAAGTGATAATTAATTTCTAATACGCATAAACGTTGTAAAACTAGAACTAACAGTCTGGGACATCGGACCATGTTTGTAGCCATTAAGTTTCAATCTGTCATTGATTAAATATCCAGGGAAGCTTAATAAAACATGGCAAGCGACTGAACATTGCTCAGTAATGAATAGAGAGCGAAGTCTTGTAACAAATTAACCTCAACTCAGCGTGCACTGAACGGATTTGTTCTCCTTTATTCCTTAAATACAATTGCTCTTAGTTCCTTTGTTCGTTATAAACGAATAAATCAAATTAAGTTTCTTCTTCAAAGGTACTTGTATACGATGAAGCTTCGTTCTTACGATCAGCTTATCATTAAACTAATTTTCTTAACTAACCTTGCTAACAGTGCCATAGTACTTGAAGGGAGAATTTTTTGTAGTTCGACTCTATCAGTAGTGCCATACTTATTTCTGCTTAAGAACAACAATTTTAAATGTTGCTCATTTTGGTTTCAGGAGTGTGGCCAATTTGGGAACATTTATTTGACGCGTTCCATCTTAGTCCACAGTATCTTGAGTTGGTTACAGATGTCCATGGGCAGCAGTGGCTACTTATCATCAGGTGAACTATATTCTCGTTAATATTGAAATTATGTGATATTCTCATCCGAAAACTAAAAAAATCGTGCGATTGTTTAATATATAAATAAAAAATTACTTAAATAAAAATAACATATTCTACATTTATAGACTATTATACATTATAGAATCCTACTGTGGAAGTAGGATTTTATGTGTCGTGATTATCGTGGGTGCCATGCACACACAAAACGTTTTCTTCTGTCACGACACGTTCAATTTCCGTAAATATAATTGAAGCTTCAGTCACTCCTAAAGTGGTCCAGGTGGACCGCCAGAAGTCCATGGGTGACTCAACAGGATCTATGTCGGGTCAGGTCTACGTTAGTCAGCATAAATAATGGGAGTCCACAAGTTGTGAGGACTCCACGAAAAATTATCAGGTTTCGGTAGTCTAGAACAAAATATTGCCGCTTTAACTATGTAGGCAAATAATAGAATAAGAAGGTCTGCGACTGTTTTACAAATTTTGCATATCTTTTTTTCTTCGCTACGCAAATTTTACTTAGCTCTATAATGTTTACAGTTTTTGTCGAGTTTTGAGTATATGGCACAAATGTATTGTACTAGCAGGGGGTCCACGGAAACCACAAAATATATTAAAGTGGTTTAAGAGAAAAAAAGTTGGGGACCTCTGCTACAGACGTACAATATCATTTGGTAATGCATGCCTATTAACAAGTACATATACTTAGACCGTTCTGCCACAGGTTTAACTGTTTATACCGTTAATCAGCGGTATCCGCACTGTTTCGATTGGATGGACAGCGACACCAGTTACATTGGTCCCTATAAACCATAATTTCAAATCGAATTTGTAATATATATTAAAGGATATTTGGGTAAGACATAATTAGCCGGGATTTACCCACTTATTCCTCACAGACAGCATTTATGATCGTGCTGTATATACAAACTCCAATAATGGAGGATCGTGAAATCAAATAAGTACGGATGTTAATTAGCTTAACTAAAATACGGTGACAAAACTAAATTTAATTTATTTCAGACTAGCTGAGCGCGGTTTCATTCACGTAAAAATATAACCGAAATATTGTACCTTCAACACTTTTAATAGAATTGGGCGCGCGAGGTAGACTTAATGAATTTTAAGTTTTTACGCTGAACCCTAAAACATTTTCTAAACTAAATCTTACCTAAGTAAGTTAATAGTTAGGTTAAGATAAGTTACTAAATTAAGTTATAACATTAGCTATCTGCCGGTACAGGTCCCTTGATAGCTTAATACAGACTTGTAAATTAGATGTAGTATGCCTATGCTACTTGACCACTCTTATTTTAGGTCGAGTTTTAAAGATTTTACCAAAATGTAACGCTAAACTAATCGTTTCAATTTCCGCTCTACTAGTTTATATTTCATCAATAACTAGTTTGAATTCGATAGATTGGTGCACACGAAGCTATTAATTTGTTATTTTAGTTTAGAATTTCAATACCAATACTCTCTCCCTAAAGCCATTCATATTGGCCATGACTTATCAGAACATTGAAGTAAGTGTGAAAACAGACTGTACGGTGTCGTGAACTTTTAGTGCTTCCAACCCAGTTCAATAATTAAAAAAACAGTGCGACGGTAACGTAATCGTAATCTTTAGTGCCTTCCAGACCATGATAAAAAGGGAGTTGCAATCAAAGCATTACGTGATTCCAGCGACCTTCTGTATATGTAGAATCATCGGAGCCATCGAGATGCCTCTAAGGAACTTTGCCGAACGCCTAAAGGGTCCCACAGAATGATATTGTAGACATTTTTCGTCTCCTTTCTCGCAACCTTTTGAAGTTAGTAGAATCCTTTGTGGTTTGACCTCGGCGTCCCCACTGCAGCATTCTGCATAAAACAGCATTGTTAAACGCTTCTGTCTTCCGATTTGAACGGTGTGCTAAGAAAGATTAGTGATGCGAGATGCTTTAACTTAGTCCTCAGAAGTTGCAACGCATCTGTGACCCGACTTCAAGTAGGATTCTGACTTTATTTACGGTTGATTACAGATATCTACGTGCGGCAGTAGCCACTAACTGTCACACTTGTTTGCTACTTCCATGATATAAAAAAATAAGTCGTCAGCAAGTTTAAAGGTGGTAGAACCCATTGTAGTTCGACTCCGGCGGCACCACCGCCACAATTATTTCTGCCTAATAACAGCAGTTTTAAGGACTGCTGTCTTCTGGTTTGAAGGGTGTGGTAAGGGAGATAAACTTAACGAGGCATTCCAACTTAGTCCTCAGGGGTAGCAACGCATCTGTGGTCGACTTCAGTTGGGATTCTGGTCTTATATGTTGTGGATCACAAATGTCCATGGGCGGCAGTTGCCACTTACCATCAGGTGGACTGGATGCTCGATTGCTACTCCATCATATAAAAAAAAGCTTTTACAGTAAAAATTGTTAAATTCAGTAACAGGAGTCGACGAGCTTAAATAGTCTTATAAATATCTATTAAGTACATGTTTCGTATGTATGTCATGAATGAATAAGCCGAGCAGATCAGATCATAATTAGTATTACGAAACCAATAAATAGGTTGTATTTCCGTGCGATGCTCTCGTGAAGGGTTTTGCTTTTGACATTATTTCGTAGAGCCGTATGTGAATTGAAGTGCACGTTATAACCTTTGAGCTCGCAATGGGTTATAATGACTGTGGTCTGCATTCGACATGCGGATTGAACATAATTATTTGAACTACTTTTGGTGACCCAAATAAATCTTATTGCTTTCGCATACAAATTAGTATATTATGGACTTACACATTATAAATTTTCTCCTATTGTTGATGTAGTTAATTAAGCTTCAAATGAGTATACTTAAATAAGAAAATATGATAATGAGATCATACCGTGGACTTCTGGTTTCGAATGATTAGCACCTTTGTGATTTTCAATGCAGTCCCGGCAGAATATAGTTACTGTATACCTTGCCTGTCGTAAAAGGCGACTAAAAGGCGGCTTCTGAGGGGGCGGGTTGCAAGAGTAAGAACTCGAAAGGCCCAGTTAGCGACCCAGACGCCGAGGGCGATGTTAAAAGGTGATGGACTCTTTGTGATTCGACTTCGGAGGCACCACCGCCACACCTATTTCTTCCTAATCATAACAGTGTTAAGCTCTGATATGTTCTGGTTTGAAGGGTATGGTAAGGAAAACACATTTATTCGAGTCGTTCCAACTTAATCCTCAGGGTTGCAACACATTTATGACGGACCTCAGGTAGGACTCAAGTGCTCTCTAGGTTTTGTCTACAGATGTCCATGGATGTTCGTGCCTACTTATCGTCAGATGGACTGCTAGCCCGTTTTGTTACTTCTTATATAAAAAAAAATTATAAAACTACTATAAACTGTAAAAAATTGGCCAATGAATGTAATTAATTTGTATATAGCAGGTATAGTAAGCATCTAAAATTCACAATGACGCCGGATGTGTTAAAATTCATTGTTTGGCGTAATTACCACCCTAGTTTCAAAACAAAAACCCACTGGACCATATTTGCCCCGGAAGAGACTACAACTTTCGTGCGTACACAGCCGTAGTAGATGATACGAGTATGAATGGAGTTATCATGGGTGGTTGCGCGCGCGCGTAACGGTCGCGTCGCTGGCATGCAGCGCTGCGCGAGACCCGTAGTGGCTTCAGATTAGTAATTGCACAGAGCTTGCGAATTATTATAATCGTATCTTGCGTATTCGTACAAAAACTTGCAACAAGAGATTGTAGTGTAGAAATGAGATACGTGTAAAATTGAAGTTGGCGGAATAGATCGTAATCATTATGACATGTTTTTTTTAAATATTATGCCGCATGGTGTTGCTTTTCTATGTGCGATTCTTGTATTGATTTTCAGTGAAGCCTCGCTGTTAGAATTCGGATAGCTATACCGTTGATTAATTTAAGTCAATGAATCAAATATTGTATTTTAAAATTATTTGCAGTAAAAGTTATTGCCAGTGAATATAATACTTCCAAATATCCATATTGGAACAGAGTTGCGAGGCAACCGTAGTCATGTTTTAATGCTCTACCAAATATGATTTTGGCACGAGCAAGTTAGTAATCAGATGTATTACAATGTCGATTAAACATAAATCATTTTCATATGTTCAATATTCTGAAAAAAATATTTTATTTGGTCCACCTATAGCGTCAAAAAAAATTATAAATGAAGAATATATTTTATCCAATGAATAGCTATTTTTGTATTATGGTAATAAATAATCTATTTTTAGTATTCGTTGTTGCAGCTTGTTTAGGTATATGTCAGAAGTTTAGCTTCAGTTATACGGAAGAGTTTTAATGAACGTGAATAATATTCTGAACGCACAGTAAGTTTTAAAAATAAAAGAGGAAAGTGCTTGCGGATGAAGGAAAAAGCACTCCTTAGTTTTAAAACAGCCCTTTAACTTTTACTTAAACTTATTTTATAGTCCCGTTGAAATTAAATGAGCTTATAATATAATAATGCGTGACTAATGTGACTTTTCTACTGTACTACTAATTTCTTTAAAATGTACGTACCGTTAAAGACAGTCGTATATAAAGTCTTTGCCTATAATAAATAGCATATGTTAGTACAATTCAGATTATTGCTTTATAAAGTGAAAATTTACAGCTGTATGTTACTATCATACTCTGTATTTTACATTATCTTATTTAGTATTCGAAATAGAATCATTTCTAAGTAGATTAATAAATAATGATAAATGATGATTGATTGATAAATATTTCCGTACCAAACATAACACTGGTTTTATATTAAAATCAACAAAATCAATTTTAAAGTTATTCTGTAGTTAACTTCCTAACCAAGTTGCATATTTGCAATAATGTCAATCACTGCATCTTATTTTAGAATGAAAAAGATTCTTGTAAAATCATGTTATCAGGTAAAGTAAAAATATGTAACATAGAATCATAATATATTTTCTATTTAATTTAAAACAGTTTAAAACCAAGGAAGATACTGATTATAACTTATATTCAATAGGTAGATTGAAATTAAACTAATCAGAGTTTATACGTAAAAATGTATTTATGTTTGTATACTTTGTGTTTATGAATTAGTAGTTTTTCGAATAAATTCGTAATATTTTAACTCCGAATCCAAAATCCCTGGCAGATCCGTCGAGGTATCCTTAAAGGACGAAAAAAAGAGAAAGCTATACATAATCGTATCGTGTTCTCTCTATTCGTTACTAGTCTACGCGCGAGGATACTCGCGGGGTAGGACGGGAGGAGGGGAGCATAGCGCGGGACGCGGGCAAGCAAATCAGTCGTGCGCGTTCTGTCGCGGTAGGATTACGTGTGTTGTGGTCAAGAAAAACAAAAAAAAAATTCGTTTTCGTCGTATGTAAGCACCATGGACGTGCTCCCCAGCGGTAATCTCTTCCGCGAGCTGCAGGACGTGACGGACACCGGCTACTTTGAATGGAAGCTGTCGCTGGAAGAATACTGGCAACAGGTAAGTGGGGCTCCGCGATCATCTACCACCGTGGTAAGCTGTGCAAGCAAGCGAGCTGGCGCATTATTGTTTAACAATTTTGAGTCTTCAATGTGGGGTGGCGTCGCGCTTGCGTGAGACCTCGCGGTCGATTTTCCACGAATCTTCAACCATCGTTCCTTAAGTATCCAGCAGAGAATCTCTTAGACATTATATTTTTAATTTCAAACACGATCGCGATCGCGCCGAAGGTTGTCGCTGCGCGTTGTACATGATCGCGCGTTTACTAGTTCAGTTCGTGCTTACGCCATAACTAAAAATATCCTAGCAATGTTTTAAGAGGTTCGGGTTTACCGTTTTATCGTAGTAACTGGGTTCTTACACACAAAATGTAGCAGCATTCTCAATCGTTGGATACTTCCTTTGCCGCTTTAAATATTTCCGGAGGCCGAAATTTTAAACTAGGTACGTACAGAAACTTTACAACTTGTTTAAAAGTTAACTTTTATCATAGCTAGCGGTGGCTGTCGGTTCAAAACAAGATTTTATCGCGAGATAGGTATCGTGTTTGTCGGACGTAAAAGTTTATTGTTTTTAGTGGAGTTTATCGTCTGTAAAAAACGTTGTATTTTGGCAAAACAATAAATTAAGTAATGGCTATTAGTTTTCTCTACTGGATTCGATAGGAATGCTTGTCAGCGGCATCGCGCTTGTTTTGATTCAACTTTTTTGGTTTATTGTCGTTTGTTGGTGTTCACAGGACGATTGTCGGCGATCACCCGCCGTGCGGTATTGCAGGATTGACTAATCGGAAATAATTTCGAATGAAATACACGTTAAAAGAAATACTTTGCACTTAGCTTCTTGATTACAAACGATGGTGTGTAATATCTACATTCTTAGTAAAGATATTTTTAGATAAGAAAGTCGGTAGCGACTCGTCTATCGTGTATTTATCTTAGCCTCAAACAAACATAAATAGGTGTATATACATCAGATATTACTAGCATTTTCTCGCGACTTCGCGCACGCAGACTATAATACATTTAGTAAATAAAGTGTAGAGTTAGTAGGTACCTACCTTATAAAAGAAATACGTGGACCAAATCTCACGTTCCAGTCTTCAGTGATTTAGGCTCTACGGTAATGAATCAGTCGGGATAATGTTAAATGTTTTATATTTACAACTCATTTTTCCGGAAATGTGAACACCTTCGAACTATAATAAATGTAGGGTGACAACACACAAATCAATCGATGCTCTTGATCGACATCGATCGATTGGTGTAACTTTACTAGTTCGTCGTACCAGCCAGTAAAATGACGGTCAAAGTTCGATCGATAATTCTTTCTTTCGATCGAAGTCTTTTAAAGTACATTCAAAGTAGAGCATCGATAGAGAGAGTCAACGTCAACTTATCCATCGTATTGGCGATCCTTAGCATCGTGGTAATAAATAACTATTGAATTCGAATAATCGATTCTACCATCGAACGATTATATCGATCGACGATCGATCTATTTCCGGGAGGAGGGAGGAGCATCCTTACGTGAATATTAGGTACGTATCTAACTTTATTATATTTCAATTATGATTTTCTATGTTATGAAATACCTCAGGTTTTTACGTTTTTCTCTTATCGCATTTTTATTTACGTATGATTTCCATATATGGTATTAGGTATGTATTTTTAATTTTTACAGTTTACATAATTTTGATTGGATTTTGAACTTTGGAAGTTATTAAAAATATTATTAGTAATAATGTACAATAAATTTATATATTTCGAATCACTTGGCATTTCAATATCTTTGATGGCATTTTCAATATAAATCATGCAACAAATATTATTAATCGGAACAGTTAAAAAAAAGGAGAAGGTTCAGGTTACATTCACTTATACACACATACTAATTCAATTAATTTTACAACTGATCAATATGACCCAGCTGAAATATTATTGCCGAAACCTAATAGTCTATATAATACTACTCTTGGCAATAAGCCAATTTGTACTAGGTTCCCCACTACACAATATACTTTTATGATCACGAATCGCAAGTTATGTTATAATTCTAACAATTCCATTCTGGAATGTCATAAGTTACTTTGTACTCAACATGCCTCAAAATCCTATCCATATTTTCGTAAAAAGTTTAAGGAATCCAAGGAAAAACATTGCATTATGCATCAAAGAGTATCATTCTCTCATAAAAGCGAATCAGAGGAAAAAAATACAATACTACTAGTCATTACTATTTAAACTATTAAACCAGAATTTTACATTTTACACATATTAACTTTTACCAAGAACACTATCCATGGCTACTAAAAATAAACAATTTTATCAAAAAAAAAAAGAAATGGTTTATAATGGTTAAATAGAATAAAACCGATTTCTACAAATAAGAAGTTAATTGCAGTAAAACTTGAAACCATTAGTACCGCTTAATGCGGACTGGAAAATGGTATCAGATTATCCGATGAAAGGGCTATTGATACTATAAATTTTGTTTAACTGTTAGTTTACACAGGATGTTTATATTCTGGCCAAACGTAAAAATCTACTATCATCAGAAATCCGATTATTATGATTTCTTCATTTGTAGATAGAATATTATTTATCGTATTAAACAAATGAATTACTTACTTATTAATTTGTTCATAAAAAGAATGTATTTAGTCTAAATTGATTAGAATTTTCACTATAGTCTATTTTACGAAACTAAACGAAAAATAACGAGAAAACATTTCTTTTGTGAGGGAATATATGTTATTTGTCAGCCAAACCGTGAGCAACAAATCTGTCGACAAAAAAACGAAACTATACCACTCGAAAACTTGTACGGTTATAGTATTTTAACCAAAAGCGAGCCTGCGGCTGAAAGCAAAACAAATAACAGATTGGTAAAAATCCGCTCGCTCGACCCGATTTTGCGAGCTGCGCTATTAAACCAATCAATTTATCTTTCGTGCAATTTGGATAGTAATTGCAACACCTATTTCGTCCTGGTAGTTCCGGTAACAATTAGCACGAACTGGCAATGGGTGCCACTTTAACACACTTAAACCCTGATTGGTTTATGTAACATTGGCTAACTAACTGTTCAAAGTGCGTTTATAAATTCTGGCCTAGTACAATAAGTAAGTAAGAAAGCGGCCAAAAATGTGGTAAATAAAATTAATAAAAAGTCCATGGAAACTAAGTACAATAAATTCATTGTTGCATTTGTAAACAAAAATAAATTAATTTATTAAGATATCGATAATGTATTGATCTTTGTATCGAAAAAATGTCAGAACTGACGTCGAGCCAATAATAATTTTAATAATAAGAGTTTTAAAAATAAGACCGTGCAGAAATAAAAAAAAAAACAGGCGTATCGTAGGGTATCCTCCACAGTTTCGAACAAAAATTTAGAAAAAAACTTATTTTGAAATAATTCAATATTCAAGATTTGTCCATTTATATTTACGTATTTCTTCGGCCTAAATCAGTCATAGATACTAAAGCCAACGTATTTATTTATAGCTATACCGTATTTAAATGTCAAATTAGCCGTTGACTTAACTTGTCATCGATGCCACTTAACACATCTTTCGTCTGGACACGATGTCTGACGATTTATTTTTTTTACACGTAGTAGTAGATGTCACTATGCGTTTTCCTTTGTTTTCGCTATTTAGGAATATTTATTTATTTTTTAATTAAATTTGTCGAAGTTCTTTAAGTAACTTTTTTTGCTTTTAATGTATACTTTCTAGGGTGTCTAGCACTTTTTGTCTCTGCTCGCCTGTCGCTCCGGTCTTCGAGTCTGCACATAATAAGGAGGAAGGTGCTCTGATAAACACTAACAGTTTATTTTTAAGACTCTTACAGACATATGTTTAACCGTCAAAAAGACCCAAGCAGTGTTGCCACAAATTTTACTATCAAGCTATTTGGTTTCATCTGCCTGTACTATCAATTGCATCAATTGATGTACACGTCTTGAGAATTACCGCTTCCTGGGTACTACAGTACCAGGAGATGTACTCTCCTATATAATTACTATTATAAAAACGTGGTTTGGCCGTTTGTTTGTACATGACGCATAAGTAAGAGTTATATAGAGTATAGTAGAGTTATATTTATATCCAAAGTCATATCACATCATCTACGACTACACACGACGACTAAACAAAGTTATGAGCAAAACCCTTTACTTACAACGAATTTGAAGTAGGTCTTATCTTTATCTAACGTATTAAAAATGTTACAATGTGAGAAAATCCTGCCTACATGCTTGAGCCTGCCTTATGAGCAATTCAATTTTCATGTAATGTAAAGGTATTTGAGCACTACGAGGGACCACGTACGTAAATCTTCATATTCTGAGAGCGGACCTAAGACCTGCAGTAAGTATTGATTAGTATCACATATATCACAGGAAGATGGATTGACAGTAAAACGTCCAAAAAACGGGAAATAAAATCGGCATAGATAAACCTATTTTTTATATAATTGAGTAGCAAACGAGCATGCAGTCCACCTGATGGTAAGTGGCAACTGCGGCCGACGAACATTTACGATCTACCCCAGATAAGACTAGAATCCCAACTAAAGTCGACCACACATGCGTTGCTACCCCTGAGGACTAAGTTGGAATGCC
>DWRA01000385.1:0-25936 GCA_018250295.1 Spathilepia clonius | reverse complement strand
CCGTCATATTAGTAGCAATAGTTACTAAAATTAAAGCGGGTTTATAACTTACGCTTTCCGCTCATGATATGGTCTAACGGAGTAGAGGTTTCTGTGTTTATAGTTTGTGTTAATTTTGTTTTCGTGTTCGATTAAAGCAAGATTGAGTCTTGCTTCGGTTTTTAGTACATTACCTTTAAGTTGCGTTTTTTTAGACAGCCGAGATTTTTTTTATATATATTATATAGATAAGTGAAGTTGGCAATTTTTGCACTTAGGCCATTGTAATTCTAAATGCGATTTTATGTGACGTGCCTACCTTTGTAGTACCTATTGAGTTACACTCTTAATTTACACTATAGCACAAATATACCTATAATAGTTATTCTTAGTTGGTTATGTAATGGCCTAATTAATAACTTAAATCAATTTTTAATTCAGGTGCTTTAAGTCTGTGACTTTTATTCCTATAAATCCTATATACCAAATACCCGTAACACTTTTTCAGTTTATCGTATTTTGATTCATAGAAACACGTTTTTTTCGAAAAAAGGTAACTTTCTATTATTTTATTATATTTTTTGTAGACGTTAACATTAATAAGGCAATTAAATATTAGAAGCGGCGAAATTAACTTATATTAGTCTACAAATAAATCCTATCGATTGTATTTTATTATTAAGTAATGTCCTATGTCCTAGGCCTCTAAGTAACTATTATACCTTTATTTAAAAAACAATTTATATAACTAACGGACTTATAAACTGCAACATAATGATGGAAATTATTCAAAGTTAATTAACAGATGAGGTCTCTATTTAGTTAAAGTAAAGATGAAGACAATTTATGAAACAATATCACGTTTATGGTTCACGTATTTTATTTCGTAAAAGGTTTAAAAATGTGCAGTTTATAAGTACGCCCGTTAGACTATATAAATATTTATTTTAACCTTTAATTTTTTTTAATCACGGGAGTTGTGATACTGTAAATAATGTCATAGGAAAGGTTTAAATATAATTAATTGAATATTGATAAGTAAAACGTGTGTTTTGTAGAAAGAACGTAGATCATAGACACGGATTTGACAATAGCGATAGAATTTTCTTTTTATTTTTGTAACAGTATAGGTACCTATGTATCTTTGACGGAAGTTTTAAATAAACAATTTTGATATTAATAGGTCTGTTTCGAATGGAAAAAATAATTTCTACGATATGTTACGTAGGTTACAGTCGATTTTCATCGTAGAGTAATGAAGATTAGATTTGATCTTAATAATTATAATAAAATCTCGCTATCATAGCATCTTACTTAAAATGCCATACGCGCTTATTTTTACGTCAATGAATGATAACAATCTTAAAATATTTTTTTAATATATAGTGTGGAAGATCACAATATTAGCCTCTTATTTACATATATATAAGCATGATATTAATTTTGGAACGCGAAAAATATTTATTAAATAAAGTTAAAAGTCAGGCCATTTTAACTCTATGTGGTATCTGTGTCATACATTTTGGAGTTATAACTGTATCATTTTGGATGTGTGCACCTGCAAAGGAAATGTCGATTCCAGGTTTACAGTAATCTATTGAGAATCTGTTAAATGGGCTTATTGACATTATTCAAACACAATTTTTCTGATATTTAATAACTGAGTATAAGCAGTGGTACCAATAAAAATTTACTGCTATTTTCAAGCAATATTAAGAAGCGAGCTACATAATATATACTTTAATTGAAACAATTTATATTAAGTACATAATAGTCGGATTTTGATGCCTTCAACTGTACATAATACTACTAATACATACAGTAAATAATATCAATGTGAAAGATTTCTAGTTTACTTTTTATTTTATTCCGAAGAATTTATCTAAAAAACAGTTGGAAACTGAACTGAAAGGATCCCCTAAAAATTTTATAGTAACTCTATTAGTTAAATAAAAATTTAATTTAATTAAAAAAATAGCGGAATAACATTAATATTTTGCTTTTGAAAAACTAAGGTGTGTCAATTGAATAAAAATAGTGCCTAGCCTAGACTATTACAGCTCATTGTTTAATAACTATAATTGTTAAACCTAATGTAACATAGTTGAAAATAGATGATGTAAAACTTCTTTGAAATAAACATTGTAACTTAATTGTTTCCTTTCTCTTTATTATTTATAACCCTTCACCAAACCCTTCACAAAATGACCATGAACAACATTGTAATTTTTAATAAGTGTATTATTGGCTAGATCGTCGATGACTCGCTAACTAAATGAATTTGCACAACTTTCTATCATATTTAGAGCAAGAAAGATCGGCATGAAATACACAATTGCCTATAATCAATTTATTAATTAAAAACAATTTTCTGAGTCACAAATCACATATTCTTTAATGAAAGCGCCTACTATGACTATAATACGCGTAGAATGTTATTCTTGTATTGTCATATAATAACTGGTTTATTTTATAGATTATGTTTGTTGGCAATCCTCGGCGTGAATTAGTGTAAAAGCACACTCACGTGGCCTATGCTTATTATAGTTAATTTAAACAAGGCCAACCTGGCAACATTGTCTCACGAAGTACGTAATTTTATTTTTACAATTAATTTACTAATAGTTCTAGTAAAAGTGTAGTATTAACAAGGAGTAGTATTTACGTATTTGATTAAATCACGTGACGTGACACTGACAGACTGGAAATTGTTGTAACTGGGTTTTTGCTGTATTTCATCTTCTTAGAGTGCATCTACAGTAACTTATTTTGTTTATCTGTAAATTTATATACTCTGTTCTCTTCAAGAAGAAAAAGACATGGCATTTCTATCACCGTGATTTCCATACCAAAAATCACTGTGATAAATTATCTCCAACTATATTACTTCAATTAATAAATAATTATTTTAAGTTATGCATAGGTACGGGTATAAAAGGTAAATTGTCAGTGATATCATCAAGAAAAAATGAAATTCATTTGATTCCACATATATAAATAGTCACGTATATATAGAGTTATTATCAAATCCCGTCCTAGTTTTTTGCGAGTATTTTTTTACCATAAAAATGTTTTTATTTCAGAGTGAAGGGTAAGTTACATCTTTAGCATAATTTTTTCATCGAGCATTCAATCAATCGATTCAACAGATCGACAGCTCGGACTTTGTTACATTACTGTCACAAATTTTAGTTTTCAAACCATCTCTAGATAGCCATCGTCATGCTTAGAAATGTGCTATCTCGGAATAATCTAGATTGGTAAAGTCGAGTTATATTAGTAAATATAATTTTATAAATATAAATTGAAGCAAATGCCATGAATTCTTAAATTGGTAGGTAAGATTGAAACCAAAAACCATCAGTTCATGTACTGCCAGTGCAAACTCTAGTTAGTGGACTTCCGATTTAAATAAACTAGAGCTAAGCGGGCTTGAATGAATTCCACTTACTGTGACACAGTCAGCATTTGAAACATGGAATAATTTTAATAGGGACTAAAAATCGATTTTGTTGTGACGAATAACGGTGATTTGTAAAGAGCAGTCACTGTGACTTTTTCACTTTGACGTTATTTGTCATCCACCACTAGTTCTCTTATTCGAATCGCTTGTCAGCTTGTTGTACTGTTTGTGAGTGAATGTGATTTTTCTTGTTTATAATTTTCATGAAAAATAACGGAAAATGAGGTGTAACTGTAAAATCCTATGTTAAACAGATCTAAACTCATTGAATCATGTAACGTACGAACATAATTTGCTAGTGTGTATTATGTGTGGTAAACGTATCAACGCAAGAATGAAACATACTTATTCTTTGTGGTAATTAATTATAGCGGTAAGTAGTTTGAAATGTTTTATAAAATGGGTAAATTAATGTATATATTTTCTAGTGTAAGTTATATTATTTATAGTTTTCGTCGTGACGTAGTTTTGGAAGTGAGTCTCCCTTTCTAACTGTGTCGTTTTATGAACATTCTTTTTTCAAAGCGGATCGTTTGTTTGATTTTGTTTACAAAGTTTTTGCGAGTGCCACACGGCTGGCAATTTTGGATTACGTTTAGAGTGGAATCATTCATCGATTAAGCACTTTTCAATGCTACTTTATTGTTATCTTATCATTTCTTCACTTATCTATAAATTATTGTAAACTAAATTTTCTGTACAAATTGTATAATAGTTTTTAAGGTGTTGCTACTAATTTTCCACTCAAACAAATTGTTAATTATGAAAATTCTAAAGATATGCATTTCCCTTATCATTTATTTGAGTTCAACAATTTTATATAATACTAATTGGTTAGATATAAATCAAAAATTTAATTGATATTCATAGAATTAATGGACAGTATTATTAAGATTAGATTGCATTAATATTTTATTTTGAACAACGGGATAAAATGTGGTGTCAACAATATTACCATAAACTATATTGAAACTACAGATAGATCTGATTACATTTTGTCATTCAAAATTTTATTTCACATACATTTAAAAAAACCTGTATTTTTTAAAGAAAAACAATTGAATGACTCCCATATTATTGCTATTTTATTATGATTAAGTAGATAACTAATTTAAAGACAATTAATTTGAAGAAAACGTTCCAAGACGGCGATGCTTTGGTGATTCCTCTGGTATTGCAAATGTCCACAGGCGACCTTCCATCAGGTGGCCCATCTGCCTTATCATAAGATTAACTATAAGAGAGAAAATAAAAAAGAAGTGAAAGACAAAATTACTTCCAGATGTTAGGTTTCTTTCCCTTTGCTAATTGCAGTTGTTGTGGCTGGCTGCAATTTTTATCTTTCACTTAATTGACTTCCTTATCGACAGATGAAGGTCTAGAATGATCGTACTCAATATGAGAATATATTTCACCTCTGCTCTTATCTGATCAGCGAAGGTAGGAATGGGTTAGTAACCAATCTGTCTGAGAGTTTTCAAACTAATTAATAAATGAGATAAGGTTTAACCAATAATGTATCTATCCAATGTTAACAGTTGGGATTAATCTTAATATACCTGCTGAAGCCTGTTTCCTACATAAAATTCATAATCCCTACAATTCGTAACCATCAAAACATTGCTAAATATTGTAGATTGGCTACAACACACTAGCTTTTAAGCAGTATGTGCAAAGCAATTAGATTTTTTACAATATAAGACGACCTTCTTAATTCTTTGGAGTAGATTGAATATGATCGGCTTCAAATAGAACTTATGTAGAGTTGGTTACAAATATCCAGGCGCAGTGACTACTTACCATCAAGTGAACAATGCCCAACTCTGTGTCAATTGAATCTTATACTGCTAGTTTAAAGACGGTAGAATCCATCTGGTTCAACTCTGGAGGTACCACCACCACACCTATTTTTATCTAATAACAACAGTGTTAAGCGCTGTTGTTTTCTGATTTAAAGAGTGTGGTATTGGAGACACTTATTCGAGGTTTTCTCATGTACTCCAGAGTAGGAACACATCTGTGGCCGATCTTAGGTTGGACTGTTATCTTAACGGGGTTGTCTTCGAGCGGCAGCTACCACTTAACCTCAGATGGACTGCATGTTTGTTTGCTACTTCACAGTTAATAAAAAAATAATTCAATGAGTCCGGTTTTACTTATGCAGTCAAAAATATACAAAACACAATTTCTCATCATCTGTAGTGTAATACACTACAAATAAACTTTTTAAGTAAATCAAATCAAATCAAAAATCATTTAATCAAAGGTGGTTCATACAGAACTCTTTTTGAACGTCAACAAGCTACCACCGCTTCGGAAAATGTTTCGCTATGTAGAAGAAGCGGCGCAAGAAACTCTATTAGTGTGCATAAAGATAAGATAATAGTCCTAAATGAGGCCTGCCACAAACGCGTTGTTGTCCCTGAGTAAAAGTTGCAAAGTCTCGGATCTGTATGTCTCTCTTACCACTCCTTTCAAACCAGAACACTGCAGCGCTTAATACTACTGTTATTAAATAGAAATAAGTATGGCGGTGATTCCTACGCAGTTGGACCACATCAGGTAAACAGGTGTTTCGAGTAAGAAATTAAATATTAGTTATTGGAGCAAATCTTAAAATAACACTTAACATATCAGATTCAGTCGTATATGCGCGATTTTACGACTACGTCGGCATGTCTTTTACGCTCGTCGCTATCAAACTATTCTGTCTTAGTCGCTTGCCCTTTGTACTTTGAACCGTTCTTAAATATCATAGTAATGAGTTGTGACGTGACGCTCCCAACTGGCACAGAGCGGCGGGGGGAACGACCCCGTGTTATCTTTGTTAGTGCACAAACTATATTAGACGTGTGACATCATCGCTCTCTGTGACAGGGTTATAACCGCGGCTCGTATCTCGCGACTGTTTACCTTGTGCGCTATGACAGCTCTTTATGTCCAATTGTCGTGATTTAAACATGGTGGAATCCTTCGCTGATCGACTCTGAAGGCACCATCGTGACATCTGTTCCTGCCTTATAATATCAATGGCCTAGCTTTGATAGGACTCTAATCCTATCTGGGGTCGATTACAGATATCATTAGGCGACAGCGGCTAGTTACTATCAGGTGGACTACAAGCTTTATTATTAAAAAAAAACATAGGTACCTAAACATAATAATGTTGTCTGCATTAGATTTTTCCGGCAACGTGGATGCCAGCTATGAACACACAAAGATACAAATACAGAAACACACAGACCCGGAACAAATCAGAATCGATAATTTTAAAATCTGTTTGACCGGGGACCGAACCTGGAATTCTCTGAGTGCCAGACCGATATAATGACCGCTCCGGCACGCGCGACATGTGTATGAAGTTAGCTGAATCGCTTCTGTGTATGCAAAAGTTACGTAAATGGTAGGTAGCTATTTCTGTCGATGTAGTATTTGGGTTGATTGCTGTTTGTAGCATGTCAAAGGGAAACGAACTTATTTACCTTGCCAATGTTAACGACTGCACTTTTATGTGAAATTGGAAATTCTTTGTATACCATGTATACCTATACTTACATTTTTTGTAAAATACAATTTTTTTGTTTTGATAATTTTGTATATTTAAATTAAAGTTTGAAAATGGGCACTCGTTAGGCACAAGTCTTGCGTAACTACTTCGATTAAACTTTATTTTTTGGAATATTATCTACTTTTATTTTATCGTGTTATTACTTTGTCCTCTTCTTATTTTTATCGACACCCTGTGTGGTCGTAGTGGTCAAAATACAGGTTCCACACGCAGGTGCTTCCGGGTTCAATCCAAATCCAGAGAGATATCTGTACAATTAAATAAGCTAAGTTTGTTTGTTAATCTCATTACTTGGGTACTCATCTTTGTGTCTATCTCTGCGATGGAGGTGTAGTTATGAATGTAGAAAGTTCTTTTTTAATAAGTCAAACACTGTTACTAACAATACGTAATAAGTGTACCAAATTGACTGGGCAGCAATAAACTAACTAGACATCAGGTGTCAAATCGGCGTGGTAGTTGCTTACCACTATCCTAAGTGGTGAACCACTGCCACGTGGATCCTAAGGGCAATGACGCCTTTTTACGTCGCCACTTACCACATTCTCGAAACCAAGTTACATCAGTGCAATACAGAAAAGCTCCTCATAGAGGAATATCCCTGCAATATGTTACAGGGGCTTGTGTTCTTCATAGTTCACAAGTGGATTGAGCAGGTGTGTCAGAATTTTGCCGTTACTCTTGCATGTCGAGTATATGCGAGCGAATTTAAATAGACTTATCGAGAAGATTTTAGTCTGCGATTTTAGTCGCAGTTACCGTATCCATTCGCGATACTACGATACATTATTCAAACCCGGTGTTAGGAAAAGCACAGAGGGCACTACCTCCTTTATTTTTTCCACAATGCCTTTAGAGAGTTAAAGCTAAGCCAACGCACGATCAGTTATGCAACGGAACAGGATATAATCGTTTTTGCTTGTTCTCTAACTATTTTTCTTGCTACCATAAAGGAGGGCCTCCGGTGATTTATATGCCGATCGGTTATCTAATTAAATGTAATTGCAACATTTAAACACAAGTATTATAATTGTGCTCCGGTTGTGGACGAGATCATGTCGGTATTGCGGAGTTGTCCGTCACAGGATAATTATGGATGGGATAGAACGAAGATATAATAATATGTATCAATACCTATGTTACAATTTTTTTGTCACTATGTTGTTAACTATAACTGTTCCACTCTGGACACAGGTCTCCTCTTAGAGTGGGAGGCGTTTAGGTCATAGTTCACCACGCTGGCTTAGTGCGATTAGTAAACTTCACTTTCAAAAAAAAATCAAGATCTCTAAGTGTGTAGGATGTAGAACGTGCCAAGTATTGGATACATATGTATACACGATCGAAAAACATTACTCTCCTTCTGGCGTTCCTCTGCATTTGTGGAGGAAAATGTAAACGAAAATTGTTTCATATGTACGCTTAATAACCTTTAAATCATGCCGTCCGCCGGCCACACAAATCAAATGTTGATGACAATCGCGAAACGTTCTCGAAGTGAAAAATTAATTGAGATGTTTGTCATGCGCACTACGCCCGCGGTGCCTGAAGGTGACCCATAATGCGAAATGGTTGGGTACACACGTCATTTTTTATTTAAATTTATGATATGTTTGCAGTGATATTTTCCTTCCTTGGATTTTTGAAGGTTATTTTTTTTCGCGTTGTTACGAGATGATATCCGTGGGCGATACGCAGTGGTGTGAAAACGCAATTGTAGAATTGTCTAGGCCTATCTGAACTATCTATGTACTATTTTCCATTTACTGATCAGACCTTTCCGATCCGGTAACGACATGCACGACAAAAAAATGTAATTCAATTTGTAAGTGCCCCCTTAATATATTTCACATAACCATTTCGTACAGTTAAGTACTTATTAAAAAAGTAATCCAATTGCCATATAAGTTTAAATATACTTAACTTTATCGATACATACAGTTAAGTATTTAAACGATAATGGTGTTCACTTTTAGTTATAATCGCAATATTTAATGGTTTGCTTCAATACAGGCCTCTGTAAGGTTGCGACCACATGCGAACGATATCACAAAATCTACTATTCTACTTATTATCTAGTTGATATGTACCATTACGCTGATCAGTGAACTATTCAAAATTTTAAAGTTATCTGTCAATGTACATGATAGGTATATATATTGTCTCCGCAAGTTGAACCGATCGATTAGATTTATGTGCTTAAATGTCAGCGATGATTTTGGTCTGCCATAGCTGCCATATCCAGTGTAGTCATTTTTGTATGTGTGCGATCAATGTAGATATTTCTAAAAGTGACGAAAACCAATGGTGGGATAATTTGTATTAAGGATTTTTACTCCGCTTTGACCCTAAATTGAAGAAATCGAAAAGTCTATAAGTAATTCTGTAAAAAATCTGCTCTGAACAAAAAATTTTATATTGATATCGATCTTTTATTGATCGATGACATCGATCGTAGTCGATTATATTAGTATGATAGCACCCTTACTCTGCTTTCGCATACACATTGGACGTAGGTGGACGTTTTCTAAATATTTCACGCCGCCACGCTGGCGTCGGCATAATTAATGATTGGTAATTTACGATCGCTAGGTTAAGAGTGTCGGATTTGAGTATGGAGATGTGAGCGGGCGAAGTTGTTCGCATCTATGAATGTAGGGCCAAATTCATGTACTTATAATTATTTCAAGACTACGTTAATTAAAATACCCAAGCTCCTCTGCGTAATGAAAATGAAACAAAAAATTGTTTCATACATATATCAAATCACTTGAGTGTACTTAATGTGAGTAGGAGGCACAGTGGTATAAATTTTGGCTTCTTAGTCCAAGGTTCCAATCTAACACCCTTATAATTTTGTAGAGTTACGTGCATATGCGCTTTACACATCAGTTATCACTTGTTGTAACAGTGACCGAAATCTTTATGACTATTCGTTTACCTTTGTCTTAAATAAGCTAAAATTCAATATTAATAATACAAGTTATTTTTTTTATATGAAAGATACCAAGATACCAGTGGACGATTTCTAGTGGCAGAAATTAACACATTTCGACCTTCGGTAAGCAGAAAATTGAATTGATTTGAAAATTGAATTTATTTATGAGTAACGAGCGTAGGCCGCTTTCAGCTTACTCCTTGGATCTCTCAAGTTATCACCGTCGACAAATTTTACGCATCGTAAATATACACGGATTTCTATCACGTCTTGTTATATTTAGATTCATGTCTGCACAAATCGTACTCAATTAACATTTGAACATTTTGAATATTTGCTACATTGTACATGTCGTGGTTATACATATTTTTTATAAACTACAAATTTATCTTAATATTTTAATTTCTAAATATTAAAAGACACGTTTTATTCTCTGAATCTCAATTAAAACTCAAGGCCTATTACCGTTATAAAATACCATAAAAGTTGACCTATCGGAGATTATTTAGCTTCCACTAATTAATAATTGTCATATGGCAATAAAAATATATTTTTAATGTTTAAAATTTTTTTGTCGGTTATTAGTGAGATATCGTAAATTATATGAGGTCCAATAATATTTTTTTATAATAAAGAAGTAGCAAACAAGCATACCTACAGTCCTGATTAATAGGATCCATTATTGTATATGGACAAGTCCAATAGTCCAGTATATCCAGATATTGGATAAATATTAGGAGGTCTACCTGGGGTTAGCTACAGATGAGTTTATCACCTGAAAGACTAAGTTAGAATGCCGTCTATTAATGTATCTCCCTTAAATCCCTTACTATACCATTTTACGCTTAAAACTGCTGTTATGTAACACAGAAATAGGTGTGGCATTGATGCCTCCGGAGTCGAACCACCTAGGGTTACCATCTTCAAGTTCACCTTCAATGCGGTCTGTTAGAGTCGAAAATAGAACGAATTTATTCAGCCGTAGAAAAACTATAAGTGTTGCTTCATTTGAATGACAATAGAGACGAACTCGGCCCGCCTTTGGAAAACATACGAGTATTGCCGTTTAGGGTTGTCACTTGTCATGTCACCTACAGATTGTGTAGTGCAACCGGTTTTGATAGTTCGGTAGGATGTAAACACGTTTGAGATCTTAGTTCGATTCCAGCGTACGTCTATCTTAGTAATATTACGTGCGCCATAATAAATGAAAATTAAATGTAAGCTCAGATGAAAATAATTCGTAAATGACCGTAGTGCTCATGATGGATTCCATAAGTTCATCGAAAATAATATTGCTATAGCGTATAACTTGTTTCAATAGTTATTGCTATACAAAATATAGCCATTTCTGTTTGTATCCCCCCTTTTTCTGGCTTATTTCACAAGTATATAAAAGCTCATATTTAGCATTTTGTATATTGTTGGAATGAGTTACACATACTAAATAATTTATTGTACCGTTTAATTTTTTTTTTATTCTATGAAAGTGACAGCCCTAACGTTAACAAAACTCGTCGTTTCAACTTGACCCCGGATTTGTTGAAAAGCTCACCGTATTTGCAGTCGCCTCACGATCCTCACTTTCACTGGCTCACCATCAATCTCCACTGTCACGCTTAGGAAAATACATTAAGATACATTAGTGCTTGAGTTTTTTTTTTGTTTTTCGGACCGTAGATGAAATATCGGAATCGGAAGGTCAGTGGCATTGCAACTCGCGATGTGTGCTCTTTCACTTAGTTTTATCACACTAATATTAGACTTAGACGGCTAGACTTTGTTTGTTGTTTACGATTTAGAAGTTGTTTAGGAAATTAACTGTTGTATGACTCTATCATACTATTAATCAAAATATTTGAACTTTGGAGGTAGCAAAACTTTTGTGGTTCGATTTCAGAGGCACCACCGTTACAAACTTTTTGAGCCTAATAACAGCAGTGTTCAACGCTGCTGTATTCTGCTTTGAACGGTATCGTAAGCAAGAAACACTTGCAAGCGGTCCATCTTATGTACGATATTTATAAATCAGTCTATCGAATTTTGGCAGCCAAAGATTGAAACTTTACATTTTCTGCCTACACTAAAAATAGTCAAATTGGGAGCTTTGGTATACAAAAAATCATAAATAAATTCATTTATTGATAACGATCGTCGATAGATTGATTTATTAATATCGACCGTCGATAGATTTATTTATTGGTAGCGAGCGTTCGTTTTCAGAGGTAGTACATTTACATTTATTTTATTTTATTTTATTTTTTTTTATTTTTATTTTATTTCACATTCATTTTTTACACGCACCTGTAGCAGACCTCCTATAGGACTGTAATCCTATCCGGGGTTGATTTTTTGGGTGACCAAAGTTAATGAGCGACAGTTGGCATATACCATCATGGGAAATGCAAGCTCGTTTACTATTTCTACGATATAAAACTTCTAATAATAAAAGTAAGTAATTAATGGAAATGTCAGCAATCGTCGTCGGTAAAGGACATCTTATTGCGTCGTCTAAGATGCCGTCTCGCGTCGTAGTAATGGTGTTACGTGATTTCCTCTCCACTACATTCCGTTGCTTATTTGCGGTTATTAAAACATTCTCACAATATAAAACGGTCCTTCGCGTACAGTAATGTACGTGATACAAATTAAATGAGTCTAGTTTGTTTTATTCGGCCGATGCAATGGATTTTTGTTTGATATGACTGATATATGAGTTATTATATGGTATCGTTTGTAGTCACGATACGATGTCGTTGATTTCTATATCAATTCCGCGATAATATAAATCTACAATCGTTTGTAGTGTGAAAAAGTGCGTTTTCTATTCGTATTTTTTATAATAACTCTGACTCATAGTACGTGGGAACTGCCGCCCATGGACATTTGCGATTAGCTGCATAAAATTTTCGAGGCCTACCTGAGGTCGGCCAAAGATGCGTTTGCTACCACCCCTGATGACTAATTTGGAACGCGTCGGATGTGTATATGTCCATTACACACTCTTTAAACGAGAATACAACAGCGCTTGAAACTGTTGTTACTAAGTAGAAACATGTAGGGCGGTAGACCTCAGGACGCGAAACACAAATAGTTCTACCACTTTTACAAAGGACTCGAAGGTGATATAACCTCTATCACCTTCGAGTCCTACCTGAGATTGTCTATACATTTGTTGCTATGAATAAAGACTTAGTCAAGTATCCTCTCTCTTACAATACTTATAAGGAAAGTAGATATAGCGGTGATGGTGTTCATGAGAAACATACGAATGGAGACATAATCACTGATTTTAACATTATGATTTTCACTATATTATAATTAGTTTGATTTAACGAGCATCATATACATAATTATAAGGCTGTTACTAAAGTTAAACATATCATAACGCCATTTGGCACAGGTGTCGAATGGGGGGCTAAACGTCGGCTCCCCTAAAAGTCGATTCGAAAATACAGCTAACCGTAGCTGTTCGTAGGTTCACCCCTTCGAAGTAAATGTAATTAAACACAAGGGACGCATACAAAACGGATACTAGGGGCAATGTAGCATGTGTCGCTGAAGTGACCAGGCGACTTGGCTTAGCGGATACATGATACATGGTTTTTGGAAGCCAGGACAAGTTATTTGGACGTTCTTCCCTCTCAGTTTGGTGCTTTTAGCCGTAATTGAAATGGCTTGCTTTTGACCTGAAACTTAACTTAAAATCGTAAAACATTTCGGCCCAGCGTTAATATGCCGATTAATAAATGATAGACAATATAATTAATTAGCTAATACTCACTTTTAAATGAAGCGTATATCTAATAATGAATTTCTAAATCGATCTAATAATGCATTTCTAAATCGATAGCTTTGAACTACCTAACATATCTTTCTTATTAAATAAGCTATTTTGAAAGTATGATGAAACGAATAACGAATAAGCTTACACTGTTTTGATTAAATATTTGGGAAAATATTAAACGTAGACCAGTGTTACATTTTTATAAATGCTGGTTACCCTATTTGTATCGAATGCCTAACAAAGAGTTACCTGTACATTTAAAATTGAGTGGAGTGTTTTAATTTCCATTTAAATGTATTGTGTTTGCGATAAGAGTTGACTATGTACCTAATCAATTACCGTTTTAATAAATTGATAAAATCTGTTAATTTTTACTGTCTATAGTAATAACACTCATATAACGTTGGGATAGTACCTAATAGATGATATTCTTGGCTTTACCATAGTAAATATGCAATTTTAACAAATTACGGATAACTGTTTACCTTATGCCGTCATAACATGTTTCCAAAGGGCTTCTTTTTTTAAAGAAAGTCAGATGAAGCTTACCCAGAACACAGTGTACACACCGCTAGTATATACAAGCACTTGTTTTAGACCCAAGTATAAGAATCTAAATTGATCATTTCGATGTCTATCTGGTCGGTTTCGAACCCGGACGTCACCGCGTATCAGACTGGTAAGGTGACCGCTCCGTCACGTCCGTCGCCGTCACGTCACTTAGAACATCGCGTACCTCAATTGTTGTTGTAATTGCCCTACCAGGGTTCTTCATGCTATCTATAAATATGCATGTCTGTGATGTGCTACATCGGGCTGAGTAAATACTTGCTTGTATGTTACCGCAAAAACTCTGAAACACAAGGAGGTTAACTAAATGCGTAGTTGCGTACGCGATCCCGCTGCGCCGGCGACGCTGATGATGCAACGTTGGTTGCGAGGCGAAAGCGCGATGAACTTTCCCAGGACTCGTTGCGGAATCGAAGCTAAATGGTACACGAACGGAGCGTTGGGCAACGTTGCTGTGTTGCGCGGTAGCAATGTAGTCCTGTTGGGATGTAGTGTAAGGGGGTGGTGATGCGGATTTTTATATTCACACGGGGAGAATTTCAATGTCGTCTCCAGAAGTACATGTTACATGAATGATTCTGTGGATAACATTACTGTGATATTGCAGTAATGTAGCTCTGTTGTGTCCCGTTTGACGACTGCTGTGAGGGAGATGAGAACATGTCTTGTCTTATTTTGCGTAGTTTACAAATATTTGTAGGTACTAGTGAACATTCCGTTAAAAATTGAATTACTGTTCGAAAAACGGAATAGCGCTATTTAAATGGTTTTTGAAATTTTATTATTCTTACAAGAAGAATGCACCATGCCGTTTCTTGTCGCAAATCGATCGTACTAAGGTCTATTATTGAAGGTAGAAATATTTCAATTACCTACTGGAATCTTAATTTTTAACCGCACTTTCCAATCCAGCCCCCAAACGATGACGTAATGTTGATTACACAAAGCGAAAGTAGATTGTATTTTCCCGGCACTTAGCCATTGACGGAATCAGAACAATATGCAAGTGAAGTGTTGGGCGAAACTATAGTGATGAATTAGTTCTCT
This sequence comes from Spathilepia clonius, assembly GCA_018250295.1. Classification (NCBI taxonomy): domain Eukaryota; kingdom Metazoa; phylum Arthropoda; class Insecta; order Lepidoptera; family Hesperiidae; genus Spathilepia; species Spathilepia clonius. The sequence goes on along the minus strand of DWRA01000385.1, from coordinate 10,584 downwards.
TCACAACATTTACGTAATGCATATTCCTGTGACAAACTAAATAATTAGAATCGTTGTTTTAGTTTTAGAATGATCTAGATATTTACCTGGCTGAAGACCGAACCTTGAGGCTATGTGGGAGATGTGTACTCAGGTCATTCAAATCGCAGAATTAGATAATTATCTACAATTACATTATTAGTGTGACGCAATGTAAAGATTGTGAATCTGAAATTTCTGAGGAACTTCTAATATGCTACCGTCATAGTGTTATACCTGAAACCTAACGAATCGTCTACACGTTAGCAAAAAGCACCGATGACGAGATTAGCGAAAGTCTCTGATATTTCTCAGGACCCAGAGGTCCAACGGTGGCTGGTGAGAGGTCTCGAGGTTGAGCAATCGGCGTACCGCGGGTCGTGAACTCGACGCTGCTGCGCGAAAGTGAATCGGGTTCAAAGTGTATAACACGAAGGTTAAAGATTCTACGTGAAAACAGACATCGGACGTGTTGAGTATGGAAGTCTGCCTGATGGTTTTAGTGTTCGCGAAGAAAACACTTTGCAAATGAGACGTTTTGTGACGTTTGATAAATAGACGTTATGTTAGGGAACGATTGGACAAATGGACGTTACGAGAAAGAGTTTGAGATACGAATAGACGTTAAAAGAGAAAAGTTTTGCTAAAGATAATTCGCGAAAACATGTTCTGTGACCAGTGACAATATGCAAAAGCGACAGTCTGCGATTGAACCCTTCGTATAAGTTGTTTTTGTTTTTTAGACGAACCTTTGGTTTTATTAAGGCAAAAGTACTCTACGTACTCAAAAACTCTGACTTACTTGGAGTTGCTTACTATCAAGGGAACTGCTTGTTCGGTGCTTACTTTTACAATATAAAGAAGTCACACAAATCTTTATTAGCCTTTGTTTAAATAGACACGTCCAAAGGTTGAATGGTAAAGTCGGTGATCCGCCTTCGCTCGAGGCACCAGGACAGTTAAGTCATTACGGAACCAATAACTGTTGTTTCCTACTTCGAACATTTGATGCTTTACTGTTCGGTGAAGTGTACGTTTAACTTGAAATACCTGTAATATTTGCTGGAATCAGCTAGGATGGTGGATCAATTGACTTAATAATAAGCGCACTAGTACTAATTCATAGAAATATTTGGTGAAAAAATGTATGTTAAATTTGAGATTGCTTACCAACTTAACATAGGTATGTAATATAGATATGTTCGACATAAGCCATTTTATTTTAAACTTGTGTCATCATACATTTTACAATAGATAATAATAAAGTCTTAAGTGCTATTTCCGATAGCTAACATACCAAGCTAAAAATATAGAAAATCGTTAAACTATCAAAAGGGAGATAGGTATTGAACTATATTGTTATTATAAAATTTAAATTTGTAGACGTTTGCTTGACCACACAATTAAACCTAGAGCTTTCTGTGGGGCAAACAGCTACAGTGGCCGCTATGCGGCACAGCCTATGCCACACAAGTCGTCTTGTGCACAAAGTATGAAAAAACTTATTGTTAACTGATGATAGTGCCGAATTGCGAACTGTTATCGACTATCTAAATCAAACCTAATTCTGTTTACAAATTGAAAACTGTCTTCTTACTTATTTTAAATATTTACATTGTAAACTAGCTTGTGAGTAACGGGGCTTACAATACTGTCCTAATCTAAATTTACCTTCGCCAATCTACTCATCTTCTCGGTAACTGTAAAAGTAGTGGTAATACATCATGAATAAAGGGTTTTTCTAATGGTCTATTTGTCCGTTTCTTAGTAATGCTCCGCCGGCCCGCTAGTGAAAACCCACAACTGCTAAAAACAAAATATAGGTCCTGTGTAGTTATTAAAATATTTTTGGGACTACGCACGTACGTGCTATAATTGTATGCATGAAAGCATCTTATTTTGTAATAAATTTGTATTTAATTGAAATAAATTATATTTTTTAGTGTTGTTACTTTACTGTATTTACGTTCAACACTTCTACATAATGTTATTTTAATTCAAAATAAACGACTTTATTATTTTTTAAATATTAAGTATGACACGTTGTTGTATTGAATTTAATGTACTCGTATGCCTGTTGTTGAATCTTCCCATTTGTTGCGTACTAATTTTACGTATTAATAACTGGTGACAAGGTATCAGTATGTAAACTATAGACACAAATCTAATGTGTGATATAAAATATATTGCATTGTATATTGATAACTCCTTTCAGACTTCACTTGCGGTTTCAAGTGTGATACAGTTTATGATTTGCATTTTATTTTTCGTTCTTCTCTCAAGATTATTAACAATATTCATATATACGGTAGTTTGGATGGTAACTGAAGTATGAAGTCTGCGATTCGTATTTATATATACATATTAACAGTATGATTTGTTGATTATTTTCAAATGTCACTTATGCGGTTTTGCGCACGGGCCGTCAGTCCCGCTGTAGCCACGAGCAGTGATTACGGCACACGCGACCACCGCCGCCCGATTGTCCGAGCCCGCTAAAAGCTTAATATCTCTATTACTGCTATTACTCACACAAGGATGTCAGTCAATGTCATAATAATATTTTGATGTATATGCTGTGATATAAGACGAAGTGTACTAGTCGGATTTTTGTAACGATTTGTATGAGCTTTTAATTTGTATATCATAGCGGAATCTACATATATAACTATAATTCGATTATGAGGCCTAAAGGTTAGGAAGTTATTTCCGGTTATAGACATCCAAAATGATCCCCAAATAATGTCTTAGTCTACGGATCCTACCCTCGAGGACTAGATACAAAATCCTCGCGTTAGCGATTCTGACTTACCACGCCTTTCAAACCTGTGTACACAATCGCTTAACGTCGTTATATGAAAAAAGTAAATATCGCCGTGGCGTCACCGTTGTCGAACAACGAGGATTTTTTAAAATTATCGACACCATAATACAATTTAATAGAAGAGTATTATTTAAAAGTTAAATCCTCGTTCTTCAAAAGTTAAATCTTAGTTCTTAAAAGTTAAATCTAATCTTAGTTCTTAAAAGTTAAATCTTTTAAATAATACTCTTCTATTAAATTGTGTTACGGTGTCGATAATTTTAAAATTGGTAAAATTTTGGCAGCCCTGTTTACGGTTGTGATTTGTTCGCGTGGATTCCTAGTAAATGTCAGCGTAAGAATGGTGCGTATTTTAACCCGTGTTTATTTGTAACAGGTCGAGTGTTCTCGCGAAATATAGCCGTCGGTCGTACGGTGTGTTGCTTAAGAGAGTCATTATCCAATATGTTACAAATCGTAGCACAAATTGTTGGTTTGAGAGCAAAGTTTTCCGAAATGCCGCAACACCGATGACATTTAGGTTCAAGCCGCGCTGCTATGTAGTTTTCTATTTTGTCCAGATTGGTACCACACGGAATACTTTATTTGGTAACGTAAAATTAATCTATTGTCTGGCTATGTTGGTAACTTGTCTTGTTTATCTTTTATACGTCTGTAACTATAGGTATTACATTTATCAATATCACGAATCTTTCATATTGTGTAATTAATTTAAATTAAATAAGGTAACGTCACCTTATAACTACTTACTCTACTTTATAATGTTAAAAATGTATACGAAGTTATTTGTGAAGACTAATAAGTGTAATAAAAGCCTTCATAAACAATGAAATAAGAAGTGCATTGTACTGGTATTATCTAAGCAATAAGCTAAAGGTAATTTAATAAAAAATAGTAAGAGCTAATAAGTGTTTTGCTAATGATGACAATAAAACAATTAGAAACAAATCTGAACCTATTATTTTAAAATGTACACAAAGTCTACATATTACATTAGCAACACAAAGAGAAAGTTAATAAAAATCGATAATGTGCATTATTTACTCACGTACGAGTATGGGTTATTTTATTTTCAAACATACACTTACAGAAATGAATGCATTAGAATGCTACTTTCGTCTAATCCGATTTCACCATATTCGCTAATGCAATGTGTAAGTGGGCATCTATCTACCTAATTTCGATTTGTATTTCGTAGGACCGATGTGTCAAGCGTGGAGCACTTTCTTATGCGTGCAGCGTAAGATTTAGAATTGATCGAAACCGTATTTTAAACTAATATTACCTATACAACCTCTACACTTTCTATTCATTCCCACAGTGATAATTGGACCTATTCGCTATTTTCATTTCTTTTTTGTCTTTTTTAAATCAAGCTTATGAGATTGCTTCGGGTAAAAGTAAATTATGCTAATGTGGTATCGTTACTTTCTTATCTGTGTATATGAATGAATATTGCTTCGATTTTGGTTTGGAGGTCGTATCGGTAGTAAAGAGCACGTGACGCGTATATCGTACCTAATTACATGGACGCAAGGCATGTCATTGTGTGGATGTGGTTTCGATGTTTTCTCCCCAATTACAAGAAGAACAACGCTTTTCCATTCGATCGCGTCTGTTTTGGTTATATTCACATCTATAGTTCAGTTTTGGTCATATACAGATAGAGGTGATTTACTTTTGTCGCCCAGTTTCAATAAAAGTTCAAAACGAACCGTTAGGTTTGGATCATTTTTCATCAAGACATTTCTTCTGATATCCTAAATTTAGAATTACCGTTAATTTTAAGAAAGCAGTCGGACAGTTTTGTTCGTGAACTTAATTTTATCCTTTCGCTTACTTGGTACATGTACGAGGAAACTTATTGATATTTAAACATAACAAAGTAGAAACAGCCGATAATAACAGTGAAAAGGTCACGGAAGTTGTATTTCGAGAACGCTTTCAACACTACGCAACGGAGCTCAATAAGGTCACACTGGATATATCAGTAACCGCCCGTGGTTCCTTATGTTGTCGGCCCGCCCTCCTGTGGTTTACAGCTGAGTTTCCATGATCCCCTTCTCGTCTCCATTGTTCTGACGAATTCAGGCCCTAAACTAGTTTATAGGTTAAGTCGGTGCTAAATCAATTAACGCGTTTCGCTCGTAGCCCACATCCTAAAGGTTTTTAGATCCGTAAAATAATAAATGTATCCTATTTTGGTAGAGTGTATTCAATTTATAAGTAAGACACATTTATCCGGACGATGTCAAACACTGTGACCTTTGCGTAATTTCCTAAAATTGTCTGCTTGTTATTTAGCGCAGAGTAATTTACGGGATTTCATTGGATAACCAGTTCTGACAACTTATCACACTCATTTGAAAGTTTCGGAAATACATCATCTGTACGATGATCAATTGTTAACTAATAATTTAACTGTATCATCTAAAGAACATCATTACGCTCCACATAACATTCTAAACCAAAAGTCCTTTATTCTAATCAAATGAAACTAACAGAACACACTTCCACAAATCGTAAGATGTTGTTTACTTTAAAGTTGTAATAGAACGGAGTGAGGAAACAGATCTTCTTTTAAACAAATGGATAGCATTAAGGTAAACCTTGTCTTTGCATGACTACCAACTTTACCGCCCACTACGTTTATGACTTTACAACTGTATTCATTTGTAGTTACAACATTATATCCTGGAACGTGTACTGTGTTAATGTAAACATTACAACTTTCATGCTAGTTTTTCTGAGAAATATTAAATATTGTAGATACGTTTTCTTCCATCTTTTTATATTTGTATAGATCGTTCAGATATTTTTTAACTGTAAACATTGTACTGCTAAATGTTATGGTACATTGTTGTTATAAAGCATAAAGATGTTAAAAGCATTCTATCACAGTTATCAATAGCGAATAACAATTCTGTGTATTTAAGACATCATTAAAACAAACATCGCATCGCAACTGGCGAGCCTGCTCACGCGACCAGGAAAACGAAAGACGAAGAGTTAAGTACGATCATAACTCTTGCGGTTTTATGAAACGACCCCACGGACATTGGACCTCGGGTATTTAAAATGAGATACGCAAGTGCGGTCGCCGGCGAGCGTGGCGTGTACGATAGCGATCTACGCAAAGTCAATTGCCTTGTTTGTTGTACAGGACGGGCGATAGGCAGCTCCCACCGGCATAGGCAGGCCGATGGAGAAGGTAAGGGCAAACATAGTTCACATTTAAAATTTACTCTACGATGATACGACGATATCTGGCCTACAGTTTGATAATCAATTAAAATGTGAACGTTTGTGATTTTGGCACACGAGATAACGTCATAATGCAAACATAATTTATTGCCTTCGTTGCAGACAGGAAGATATGATCGTGTAATAAGATAATGTGCGTTTTATAACCAGTCGAACGACAGAATCTCCATGTCGTTCGTTATCATTTTTATCTGCTCAAACATTTGTTTTTTCTGTATGCATTCGAATGTTCAACAAATTAATACAACCATCTGAGCACGCTCCATTAATTATACTTCCGTTCTCAACTCCATGTATTCGCGATGCCTAGTTACGTACTGACGCGAGTCGTCGGAGAGACATGACTGAGTCGTTTTCGACATGTCCGTTCCTCCGCGGATACACCGACATCGCCATTTGTGACATTTGATGGAAGATTGTACTGTTTACATGCGTACCTCTATACACGGCTACGTGCGTTATGAATGTGCCTTATCCTATGCGTACATCTGATAGTGTCAGCTTTGTTCCCATGAACATTGTTTACTTCACGAATACGCGGAACTTAACCGACCAGATATGACGAGTGGAGTTCAAGGCTAATATAATGGCTGTAACCCTTTTTATGTACCTGTATTGAGCACGGATCTCTCCCTACAACTAGGGAAGGCTTGGAGAATACACCACGTGGCTACCTCGATACGGATTTATGGAACAAACGGGTTAGAAGTCAACCTGTGTTGAATGTTTCAATCCCCAAAGGTTCAATCAAGGCCTTCGACAAGGTGATCGACGGGTTTTACAACCCTTAAACAAAACTACCTCGAAAAGTCCCGCCTTTTGATGAAACAAAATTGTCACAAAACGCATCGTGCCTTCAATCAGCTCTGTTTACCTATCGTGTCGGTTCGTTCACCCCGACATGAAGGTTTTGTGTCGAGCGTTATTTTTGCGTGCTACGCAACCCACACATGCGCGATGATGCACATTTCCAAGTACGATGCACTAGCTTGGAGGAATGAGAGCGCGTGATCCGAATACAACAACGGCTATTTGTTGAGTGTAGATATTATCTAAACTTAAAACCTTCATAGCGTCAACCACTCCCTCACTTGCGAACAAATTGAATTCTCCCACACGGCAGGATCATATAATCACTTGTGCAACAAATATAATCTGCAGATAGGACTATAATAACTGATATCGCCCGCCTGTGCCGGCCGCTGCCTACATTCAGTAACCAAGTCTAGTGACGTCCGACCCGACTGGAGGTCGTAAGGATAACGACGTATCAATTAAATGCGATTTTGTTTTCGACGAAGTGTCTTCCGAGATAATGGACGGCCGTGTTCAATTTACTTGACAATTTGTTCTTTTTGAACTCGCATCGCCATCTAGTCGCAAGAGTCCATTAGCGAAAAAGAGGTATGGCTTTGATTTACGACGGGCATCGTCCGGCTTGATGGCTCCTTGTATCGTTGAACCGAACTATCCGGAGTCGTCCACCGCAATCAGCGCGAATTATCTTAACATTTACGATGTTGGACGACAGCGTCGGGCAATTTAGCTGCCGTTGTTATTGCTATGCGCGACAAAACCCGGTGTCCCGCAATTCTTTTCATTCGTACGATGGGTTTTGTTTGTCGGTGGCGTTGTATTTTTCCGAGCCATTAAATCATGTCAGAGGCTCGTAAAGACTCCCCACGTGTTGATGCGCGCGCGCTCGTTTTTTGTACGGTAGCACATCGTTCATCATTACGACGCGTTTATTATCTCCGTGGCCTTGGCCGTGAACGGTCGCGCGGGAGGACACGCGCGTGGGCGACGTGATGATTACATGCAAACTACGCCCGGCCGCATCGGATTTGAAAAAAAAATGACATTGTACTGTGAAACACCATCGACCGATGATGATTTTTTGTGTCCATACACAAAAAAGTCCATCAATATGAGATATTATTTTTTTAAATATGAATCTGCGCAATTAATAATTAATAATACTAGCGTATTTTACGTCTCATAATAAACTGAGCAAGCAATGAAAACATTCTTACTAACAGGTAGATAAATAAAAGAGATTTTCAGCCAAAGATCCGGTTAGCAATTATAAACAAAAACTTTAGAATTCGTAGATTATCGTTTCTGCTAAAAATTAAAGTAGACGTTTTATTCTCAACTTTTTCTCTAACAACAACACCGAAAATATAGAGAGCAAAAAGAAGAAAGTCGAAATACAAAATACGTCAGTAAAGTTTTGCGAAAGACTGATCCTTGAGCCATGAAAATAAATTTGGTGTAACAGTCCATTATTCCGTAGGTAATCTTATTTCGGGTAGGCGAACTTGTTCCACGTGCCACGCATACGGGAAAATTTGGGCACCCGGTGACGAATATCAAAGTTTGAAAATTAACCCCCCGCTGCGATCGCTGGTGCGGAGCGACCGACGACGACGAAAATAGCGCTGCGTTGGACTCATAATGTAATCGTGACGTCATTCCCGTCAGTAATTATAGTAAAAGTTCGTGACTGTGGCACGCTTCGCCGACTAATGCATATTTGAGCGGAGTAATGAAATTGACGTACCTATTCCGCGTCGTATAATTCTGCTCCGGCGACGATGTTGGTTCTCAGAACTTGAATCCGTTTTATGTTGAAATTTGCCGAAACGTTGAACTGTAAAATATTTTTTTATCGCAATAGTTATGTTATATCTTCTGGAATAATTGTATATCCTTTCGAACTGGATTAATGTTTTACAAGATTAAAAGGTTTGGATGCTTATGGGTAAAATTTTCGGGTTTTATCAATACATTTTATGCTTCCGAGGTGTTCTAGCGTATTAATATACAAGGATCGTATCCAAGGTTGTTATTAAAGGTTAGTACTGCCTGTTATCGGTTTATATCTCATTCTAATCTCCGTGTCCATTTGGGTCAATTGCATCAATCGGCAGGTCGTTAGGACCGCCTACTACCGGCCGGTTTGCAGGCTCTCAGATGCGTTAAAGACCCACCATCTCTTTCGCAGCCACGAGTTATGAGCAAGACGGCGTAATTGTTAACACCAGGCTTGTTCGAGACTCTTGAAATCACCTGAACATTGAACTAATATGCACTTACACTACTCATACTAACGAAGTGGAAGCGGGACAGCGATATTGATGAAAAATCGATTTCGATTCCCATTCGTTTATTGCGTAGCCATTTGCAGGCTTGTAAGCATTTTCGATTATGCAAGTATCGACGAGTTCCCACAATCTGCTCGTATACGTGTTCAAGATTAGTGGATCGTTTAGTATCGTTGCATATTAATTGAACGATGTTAAATACATCTTGAATGGTCCCAGACTAATTCTCCAGTAGTAATCGAAGTTATGTATAAAAGAGCTGTCCACGAGGTGGACAATTTTAAAGCGGATAGAGTGGACTGAATAAGCAGTATTGGAAACGTATACAGTGACAGATACATGCCTTGCGAATGCTTATATCCAGCAGTTTATAGGCACAAAGCCGAGATGATGAGTAGTAGTAAATTTCTTGACATTTAAAATTGATTGAACCTCTTCCATTAGAACGATAAAACACCACTCCGGGGTATCGAGCTTCTCAATGAACGATCACGATAATACGCCGCAATTGTAATGATCTACGCTTAGCGAGATAAAAATCTCTCATAAATGCCGATCTTATAAATAAATATATATGAAAGTATTAAAATAATTCTCACAGCCGATGTACGTAATGGCCATCACGTAATGATAGGCTTCTAATACCATTACGTATACCCTCGCCATTGATCGCATTAACCGATAAGAGATAAAAGATCTCTCAATGGCACGCGAGCTTACCTTCGCGAATCGTTGAAAGCACCATTGTACAACGAACGCGGGTTGGACATTATCAAAGAGCCGTGGACGTGATTCGAGATGATCTCGTAGCGAAGTCTTAGTAATGTTTTAGAATATTTCATGCGATACAGATGCAAGCGTCGTTTGAAATGTCATAGACGATCGACGATAAAAATGCTCTTTTGTGTGCTGCGCTTTTTGCGTGTTCTGTTCGCTGTAATTTCATTTGGTTCATACATAACCTTCTATTTGTATATTTATTATACAGACCTTTCGGAAACAGCTATGCATATCTATACAGATATGCATAGCTGCAATTTGTATACACAAATCTATATGATTTTTTTTAAATTTAATATTGCAATTACATTTTTTACGTTTGCACTAAAACGAAGACTTAGTTCTGGAATAAAATGTTGAAGGACACCAAATTATGTAAACTTTCCTAGGATACACAAATTATACATAGCTACATGCAAATCATACATACTATACTATAACTTCATAGTCTACTATAATGTAAATCATACTAAACTATAATTCGATGCATGAGAAGATTTTCATCATTTGCAAAATGTAACATGTTGAGCAGGGCCACAATCACAAAGGTGTAGGTTTCTGGCGATGCATTGGCGACTCCTCTGGTGTTGC
>DWRA01000384.1:0-25947 GCA_018250295.1 Spathilepia clonius | reverse complement strand
CTTCGTATCGTGAGTACCCGTTACATACCAAAATGTATCAATTCCGCGATAATATTAGCCTAAAATCATATATTGCGACCCCTTACTCATTTAACTTGAGGTACAACCCTTATACTATATTCAGTTTACTGATGTTCACCAGAAGCAGTGAACATTGAGAATCTGGTGGACTGTATGCTTATTTTGTAACTCTTCAAAAACTTAATTTCATAAGAATACTTAAGAAATAAAATACCGATAGTAATAAGTTGCCATGTGAACAAATCCTAATAACCGTCACGGAATGAAAAGAGTCTGTGGAAAGTTCTGTTATGATAGAAAGAAAATAGAGGTGTTCTGAGATAAAAGGAAAGAAAATAGAGCGAACGGAGAATAATGATGAGCAAAGCAGAATGTTGTAAGGACGCGCTTTGTTTCGGAACGGTCAGTTACCGTTGGCCTGTAGACTCCGACTTAATCAGGTACGATGAAAATTATTATATTTAAGTTTTCTTGAAAATGCACTCTCAATGAACCTAACCAAGCGTAAATTTAAAACCATGCAATTAGTTCTCATCTATTCTAGTAACATTTTCTGATATCTTCTGTCATATTAAGTAGTATTAATATTCAATACGTTAGACATTTTGGAGACAATATATATATAATTAAAAAACATAAGATTTACAAAAACCCAAGTCTCGCAACCTAATTCTCCGAAAAAATAGAGAGATCTAATGTTAAACCAAGTCGGCCAATTTGTGACTTGACAATCAATATAATAATCATCAAATAAATTGGGTTACTGAGAAAACATTTTACGAACTACGGACTTAATTTTGTAATGCATGTATATTTATAGGAGTACAAAGTTATAAATGTAGTTGGTACCTATTACTACCTATATCTAGGCAACAGAACTTAAATTGCGCTATGGTTAGGTTTTTCCTTGCTTTATAGGATAAACAGCAGTAGTGTTAAAAATTTGAAGCTTGTGTGTTCGTTAGAAGTACCTGAAAATTTTGATGATCGGTGAGTGTGTCAGTGACAAAATCGAGTATTTTGATTTGTAATAGTTCGTAAACTGTAGGTTCAAATTGAATGAAATTTAGAAATATGACTAGCTACGTGGTGCTCTCTAGGTCATTGAAAATTCAGGTTTCTAGCTTTATCCATAAGTTACAGGGGGGTCGAAAATGCTCTGAACCGCTTAGAGAAAAGATAGTTCAAGCCTGAGCCCTCTTTGTGTGGTTTTGTTTTGCTCCACTTGGCGGGGGCACTGCCGTGCCCCCTGGTATACCTAAATTACATATTGTTCTAAAATATCAAAGTATCAACGTTGAATTCAACGTTAAATGTTGAATTAAATATGACAATAGAATATCACTACCTTCAATCAGTAAATAGCTAAAACATACCTGATTCCGGACTATGTCCAATCGAGTGCAGATCCTGCTGCGACCGTCTCCGCTGCCGGTACTCTGACCTGTAGTCAGGCCACCTGCCGTACTGCGCTGGAGCGTTCAGATACTCCTGGGAGGAGAACCTGGACGCTCGTGGTTGAACAAAGCCCACTTGACCGTAATAATCCTGTCTGAAGACCACATCTGGGTGGTTCATCGCATTCGGCACGATTTGGCTTCCAAAGTGGCTACGATGACCAAGATATTCTGGCTTAATCGGACCGTCAGTAAGCTCGTGTCCATGAATTGATGTTGATCTCTGAGGTCCGTAGTCACGGAGTCGGTTGGAGAAGTCGCCCATACGGTGAGGAGAGTAGTCCAACCCTCGTGGCCCCATTTCGAAGTGGCCATGAGGTCTGTTCCGGTAGTAATGCGGTGAAAATGGATTCTTGCTATCCTGACTGTGCCTCGCAGGACTATTTTCAATTTTTGTTTTGTCTTCAGCCTTTGGTTTATCTGTTAGTTTGTCGGTCCCGTTTTGGGTAAGCTCTTTTTTGGGGGTCCCTGAGGGTTCAAGGGTTCTGTTCTTTGGATGAGAGGGCGAGTCGGACACATCCTGAGATGCCCTTCGATTGAATTCCTGAACTTTTTCAGGCACAAACCCTTGCTGTGGCATTTGCGACATTGTGCTTTCTACAAAAACGACATCAAAATTGTATACACTATTCACTACTGTAAAATTGACGATACAAACACTTGTATAAGTCTTGGTTACTTGCTTGATATATTTTGGGTGCACATTTAGAATGTGAGTTTGAGGAAAAAAATCACAACCGTATACATAATAATATGGCTGAAACACAACACACGTTCAGTTTGTATAACTGGCTCTCATGATGACCGAGCTGAGTAATTTGTTCTCTGTGGCTTAACAACTTTATAACATCGTACGTTATTTACTTGATCAACTTGTTACTCCAAATCACCGTCTATGAATACGCTTGTATTATTAACAGTATGTGGCGTGACTTATAGAGTTCTTACTACGTAAATAGTTTGAGCGCTTGCCTAGGATCTTAGTTTAGCGGTCGCAGAACTTCGTATCTATGACTTCACTATAGCCTTAAGTCAGCCAATTCGAAATATAAGATTACATTTATTATAAATTTACATGCGCGATTAGTTGAGTCCTGACTGTGATGACGTCACAGCCAGGTCTGCAATTAGCGTACAGGTAGTATACATTAACACTCGTGATAAACAAATATGACAGAAAACCTGAGAATTCATTCTCAGAATTTCCACATAAACTTGAGAAGACCGTTATTTTTCAACTGAGATACTTTCTTTTCTTATCGCCTAAGAACAAATTACTCGCAGTATTACATGAGAGACGCCGTATTGTGATCGCGGAGTGTATTGTGAAATAAATTATTTCTTTCCGCGCGAGAAATTTTAAGAAATCACGCAATCGTTTCTGTCTGCTTTGTTACGGAAGCCTAATGATGCTCATTTCTGTTTGTTGAACATCAATCGGTTTTGCGGTTCAATGATACTATGGTATTCCGATTTAAATGTAAAAATGTTCGTATTTTTAACCGTGGGGTTAGTATTACTACGCGTACCACATTATTTTATGGTGCAGCACCGCTTACGATCAAGTATATTGTCAGTTTACTACTTATATTAGAAAAAAAGGAAGTAAATATTAAGAACAATTAATAACTTCTTTCGGATGTAGCGTAACGGACTTCTGGCTACTATTGGCCATCCCTCCAACCCTCGTTACAGAGGGCTAGCGGCCAAAGAATACGATAATCATGGAGCAAAACCATCATTCTTTTTCAGATTAAAATTTTCAGTCCCGCCTTAACCCTTAGGTTCAAGCTGGGAGGCACACCGGCTATATCTTTTTCTGGTCAATAACAACAGTGTTAAGCGCTGCTGTGTTCTATTTTGAAGACATACTAATCTGAGGCGTTCCAAGGACTAACCTCAGGAGTAGCAACGTATTTATGACCGAACTCGGGTGGGTAGTGGGGACTACAGGTATCCATGGATGGCTGTTGCCATATCACTCCTTTATATAAAAAGACTGAACTCACTACCAAATTTGACAGAACTCTAAAGGTCATTAGAAGCAACGGCAACACGAGAAAAATGCGTAAATATGTAGATTACACTGCGTAGTCTGTTGTTCATCAACCAACTTGCATATAAACTCTGGAGAAATGAATATTTCACTTGATTTGTATTGTATTAAGCTCATTCATTTCCCCCGTTCTCCTAAACATTGTTATCTGCGACTCTACTTACATTTCGTATTTCATTGTTTTCCAGACACAATAATTCTCATAATATATTTCATACACACAACTCTACCCTAGCGTAATAAAGTACAATTTTATCTGGCAACAAAATCATATTTATGATAACGTATTGGTAGCGGCAATAACTTAATCTCGACTTTATTTCGTGTCACATAAAGTCTGATTTACGTTCCGTGCGCCGCAGACTGATTCTTTCATTACTGATTTGTAATTTTTCACGCAACGTCGCTGAGAATTATGAATCGTATTAACCCCAAATAAGGGTGGTTTTTGTTCGTACGTAGTCCTTCGTTAGCTGGCTAAACGTAATCAGGTTTAGTTATTTGTAGTCGCGAGGCTCGACGGCGCGAGGCAAAAGCGTAAAAGGCAAAATAATAAAATTCTAAAAGAAGAATTGCTTTTGTTGCTGTTCAGTGCGCACTTCGCTTATTTGCTTTTTAGGTCCTTTTAACATTATTCATGGAATAATTTAATGCGTAACCCAATTATATTATTGTAATCAGTGCCAACACCTACAGTACAGATTGCTACATGCATAATTATTGTAGTTTTTGGCAGAACTGTAGTAACGTGTAGATGACATATGGCTGGCCGTGGTAATAGGAGTTGAATATATATGTATGTACATTATTTACAGATAACAACAAACATTACTGTTGACATTTTAAAATATACAAAAAACTTTGTACCATGAGGTTGGACTGCATGATGTTTAACATTCGTAAGTGGTCATCATCAAATAGACTTAACTAAGAATTACTGAGTATTGATCAATATCAAATACGAGACAATTCTCGTACCGACAAAACTAACAAATCGCCCCATCAAAGTACAAAGAGCCCACAAGCATGGCGGCGATAAATTCGCTGGAGAATATTTAATGGCCCATTTAAACTAATAACTTGGCGAGTGGTCCGCGTGTGCAAAGTTTTATCGTTATCGCAGACAACCCGCGATGAGGGAGTGTCGTTGAATGAAAACTTTGAAAATGGATCGTGACGCTAGTTGGATGGGGAGTTATATGGAAAATGGAAAATTTTGTTTACGTCTTTTCGATGGGTGACGTTTTGTGATTTATGGTCATTATTGATAATAATCTATCGTTATTAAAAATAATCTGTTTCGCGTACCACAGACCGAAATTTTCATTCTTTGGTTAAATTTGTCAATTACACTCTACTACAAATTGTTAATATTCGATTTTTTAAATAAAAATTGATTACATTGATTATTATTAATGGGCGACAGTAAACATTTATTGTAACAATTATTGGTTTCGAATGTTTTCTTACTAGTTGTTCATTCTTGCTATACAGTCGATTACAGCCCTTAGAACAATTAATTACTGGGCGCAGAATTCAGTATAAAGATTTTTGCATATGTAGCAAATTCAAAAGCCTGATGGTTTGTTCCACTATCGCGTTTCAACAAATTTACTAGCATCTAGGAGATTTCGTAGATATGTAGTTACTATTCCAAAAATTAATATAGAGCATAATTGATCCGGAGAAAACATAATAATCCGGAAGGAATAATGCAATAGCTTGTTGTAATAACTGTAACTAGTACTACAAAGTTTCTGCTTACAACTCCTTATAATTATAACTTTGATGATGATGTAGAACGAATAATAATTTTCCATATAAATTTATGAAGAGAATAACTTTTATTACGAGTTTTTTTAAAAAGTAGGCCTCCAACCCGGAACTGCTTTCAACTAGCGTACTAAAACATTAACATTAACAAAGTGCCAAACATCACCTGGGCCTAATGTCGGGGTGTTCCCCCCGCCCCTCCCCCGCCCCCGCCCCGCGCGCCGCGCCCGCCCGCGCCCCGCTCGCGCCTTGACAATAAATCTATTCCCCGACGTGACCCGTCTATCGGCTGTTACCTACGCTTTGTAAATAGTTTATTTCACATTCAAGTTCAAATTTTATTATCGTAGGATGAAGTATTATGTTACACAGACGTGTGTTCTTTATTGCTCACGAGAGGATAGAGCACAAACATGAGGGTTTTGCTTTTACCCATGATAGTTTCTTGGTTTGCTGGGTGTGGTAAGGTAGAGACAATTATGTGAGGCGTCCCGACTTGGGTTGGAGAGGTAGCCCTGCAGCTATAACATCGATTATGACTTTGCTCCTATTTGTATCGAATGCTAAGCGAATATTAAGTAGTAGGAACTCATATGTTACTTCAATTTTAAAACAAATATTTCTTTCAACATATTTTTATTCAAATGAAGTGCCATAAGTACGGTTCTTTACATGTAAAACATGCGAAAGAAATATTTTCCAGCTTGTAAATGTAAACAATGGAATATTTGAAACAATAATTTCTGAATAAATCGTCTTGATATGGCATGTTAAGCAAAAATTAGGGGTTTATGAATACTAATTAGGTTTTTGTTGTACAACACGACGCGGGCCGCTCGTGGAGGCTAATGGCTCGAAAGTTGGCAACCGCTGGCTTTTGTGCCTAACGATGAAGATAAGCGTACAAAGAGAAAAATAATAAAAACGTTTTGTTTCATAATTTATTGAAAGTAGTAAATGGAGAAGTCGCCCACACGATCGATAATTCTAAACTTACTACTAAGTAGTCACCGTATAAGGCAGAAACATGTAGATGTGGCAGAAATATTGCCTATAGATTTTGAATAATAGAACCGGTATAGATTGTCAGGAGAAGTACTATCGCCACACCTATTTCTAGGGTTCAGCAGTTCGATGGAAATCTATGATTGCCAGTTGGCCTATATACAAAGCGACCATCTTAATCTTTAGAAGTAGCAACGCACCTGCGATTGACTTCAGGAGCCCCTGTTTTATATGAAGTTAGTTGGATATGTCTATTAGCGGTAACCATATACCATCAGGTGAAAATCGCAGACATAAAGATAGGTATTTAAATACACCGCAAACGTAAACATAGTAAGTAACAGAGTAATTATACAGTATTATGGAGTATATTTATCGATCAAATCTCTCTGAATATTTTAATTACAAAAAAATTCACTTTACAGAAACTCATTTGAAGTGCATAAGAGTTCTTGAAAAGTTCGATCTAAATTCCTCCAATTAGCGCAAAGTTCTGAACTGAGTCGATTTCCTGACGCCAGCGTCTACCGACGTGCAGAAACAGGTCGGCAGTCAGTCCTGACTCGTTCGTATTAACTTTCAAACATGTTCACTAAATTGACTTAGCTTTTCTATTGAAATTTATGAAAACTTAGTACCGATCACTATTAAAAAATGACATTTAGCAAGTCGCATGTTTTCAAAAACGAAAAATCCGACTACCTACTTAAATATATCCAGTACAGAATAATCAAAACGCGATTTTTTTATCTTACAAACATGTCCATAGTTACTCGTGTTACCAATAAATCTAACGAAAATACGTTTGTTAAAATCTGTCACGGCGCTTAGAGCACAAACCATGCTAATAGAAAGAAACAAATATATGTACAATTACACATACATAATCCTTGGGTTGAAGTCGTTTAAAAAACTAGATTCATATAAACTATAGTAATAAAGTTTAAAAAATCAAGTAACATTGAGTAAAGGAAGTCCGGCGGCGCAATCAGCGCGTGTCAATATCCAGAAATTGAATACTTTAACTATTTTCTTGAAGTGCCTCATAATTGAGCTGTCAGTCTAATGTCAAATCCAGCGCTAATTTAGTTATAGTGGTTCGCTACTGTAAACATTTTAGCTCGATACGATACGATTTAAATTAGATCAGCAGTTCGGTTGTGACTAGGGTTGCCACAATTTATTTCGGATTATTTGATGAATATATGGGTTATTAAGAACTTATTTGGTTTAGGCATGTTTATTTGCACTTTTTCATAAAAAACATAAAAAACTTGTATACATTTTATATTCGAAATTGAAAAATTTGTTAATAAAGATCTGTCTATTGAACTCGACTATATTATTTTGCCTTCTATTTATATATTATTTAACAGTATATAGTATTTACGCCTGTATATGAAAATATTGTATATTTTAGTACAGTTATAACCCTAGTTGTGACGTAACCATAACTAAGTTAATTCTGAAATCGGCAGCATCAAGTTCCGAGCATAAGTCGGATACTAGTTACGACTTGGGACATGTTACTTGCTGTTGAACATGTCGGCCATTCTCTTTGAAGCGCAAGTTTTGGAGCAAGGATTTGGTTGGTTTATGAGTTGACGAACTCTTATTGTATCAGGCCCGACTTTGTTGTTCAGTGTTTTGGGAAGTTCCGCTGCCACTGCTTGTACAAACACACTATAATTAAATTTGTACAGAACGGAAAGTCTATTTGAAATAAATCATAGATGTTATTCGTAATTGAAATTTAATTAAAAATGGTAAACCCTCTTCTAGTTCTACACCGACAACATCACCGCCAAGTCCACTTGTGCCTAATAACAACAGTATTAACACTGCTGTATTGTAGTTTGAGGGGTGTAGTAAGGGAGCCATATTTATCCAAGGCATTCTAACTTAGTCTAAGGACTCTAAAAGGAAAGGTTAGAATTCTAAAAGAACACCTATTCCCAGCAGTAGAGCAATAATGGCTTGTGATAATTATGATTATTATACTAGTAATTGAGATAATAACAAAAAAAAATACTTAACCTGCTTACAAATAATTAACCAAAAAGGGGCGCTGTAACTTAGGTCACTCCCACCATTGAGACAAATCCAACGACACCTTATATGTTAAAATCCGTCGAACCATTTTGCTGCAAGACTATAAAATGAGACAAACATGCACACATACATACACACACTCAAAAATCATTACCTCCGCAGCCGCGAAAAATATAGTATTTTGTAGCACAGAGTACTCCAAGTACAGGAGTTTATAGTAAAACTACGGTGTGTACGGAATCGGAAATACTTGGCATGTTTCCAGGCGAACGTTATCATATTATATCGAGTATCGACGGATCCGATCTCGGATCTGACCTACTGCCGACGCTGACCGACCAGACTCTATAAATTGTCTCTTAATATATGGCTAAATTTAGTCTAGCAGCTTACTTTCCACAAAAGAAATCTAAATACGGAAAGTTGTACTTCTTTTTGTGTATCTGGGAACATGATGAGTTTTTTTAACCCGATAAATTGAAAATTGACACCAAAGTAAATATTGCAAGTATTGCAGGAAATATTTTTTCTAGTTTATGATGCGATACTGTACGTTATAGTGCGTTACGTTATGTGACGTACTGTAACGCAACGTAATATACAGTAACTGTAAAAAAATAATAAATATGCTCAAGAAGTGTAACTTTTACAAAAAGACTTTGTTAGATTTGAGTTACTTGTTAACATAAAAATTAACCCTTCATACGGATAAACCCGTATAGGTAAATCTGTTTAATCACACCCTAAAGGAGACACACGCTTAAACATAACTGAGTCAGTAACGCTTACCAGAACGTAAAAATATGTATAATGTCCCTGTCTAACTATAAATGTAAAACTATTCATAATTATTTTTATTTAATAAACAAATAACAACGGTTACAGCTGATGGTAAATTTGACTGAGTGAAATCGTCACAATTTTAACTCCCCATATTCACAAAGGAAAAAGAACAGATTTTAACGTTTCCACTAAAATATTCAAAGCAAAACTTAAATGCTATCTCCGCAAGTTTAGAAGTGTTTGCGAACCAGCTGTATGTTTGCGCGCGCTGGCTTGTCAAGAGATGGACGTGACCTGAGATTGGAAAAAGCTGCATGTAAACTGTAACCCGCAAAGCGAGCTTTATTGTCGAGTGTATGCCTTTTGCATCATAGAAGTTGTAAACGAGCATGCTGTCCGTCTCATGGTAAGTGGTCACCACCGGCTATTGGCATGTGTCACCAACTCCATTTATAGCGGTGATTCTACCTGACACAGATAAGTTGCCTCATCTTGAGACTCATAATTAATCTTAGTAATTGTAACTGCTCAATATATAAGCATCAGTTTAAACCCTTTGTGGTTTGACTCGGAAGGCACAACCCTTTAATAGCAATGTTTAGCGCTGCTATATTCTGGTTTAGACGGGTAACAGCTTCTGTCACCATCATCAAGAAACACTTTAATCTTATCTAGGATTCATTACTGATGCCAAGGGTGGTAGTGACCACTTACCTACAGATTGACTACATGCTCGTTTGCTACAACTGTATTATTAAAAGGTCATCCAGCATCCACATTAACGTAAATGGTTAAAGCCACAAGCGTTTCCTTACATTTAATGTGTCATAATTCCGTACATGCATAAATGTAACTTACGTTCATCCCTTACCACGCCCATCCGATTAGACTACTCTTCATCAAAAGCCGTTTTAAAATATGACAAGAGTTACATCGGCCCTTATCCGGAACATCCTGTTATCCGGATAGAATGTCTAATGACAAGAATCTCAATCTCATTTCGCTGTAATGATCGCCATCATACTAAGCTACTTGATCGACCATGGGAGAGGAAAGATTTTTTCTGTTTATGTTCTCTGGTTCTATTAATCTATTTAACGGGTTGATTCTTGTTAAGTAAGTTTTAAACTAATTCAGTGACGATGATACTATGTCATAACAATGTCTCAACTAAACAAGATATCTTTATTTTGTTCAGGCTTATCGTATTCGTCTCGATAAGTACTATACATTCATAAACAAGTAACATAAATTTAAAAAAATCATACTAATATATTCTGATGAATACGAAAAAAAAATTATCATCGTTTACCAAATGTTAGTCGAACCGTTTACTAATAGGTAACCCTATCCAGTTTAAAATTATGGAGGGTTGAAGAAAATGTGTACATTAGTAAGGAGGTCGCATCTGCACCCAATGTCCGGAGTTCAAACGAGGCCACTTCTTTGCGATGGGTTGGATCTTACGAATACAATTTTGAAATACACAAGTGTCTTATATGGAGTAAGGTACAAGTTTGTTCTTTTATTTAATGTAGAACACAGATTTAACGCTTTTACTGAATGTAAATCGCGATGTAGCATAACAAGATTGCATTATCCCTTAAAGCTGTCTAGCAAAGAAATATATAGTCTACTTAAGGGTAAATTAATCTATTCACACCTGTTTCTACCCAATAACAGCCGTATTAAGCGCTGCTGTCTTCTTGTTTGAAGGGTATGGTAAGGGAGACTTACTTATCCGAGGTATTCCAACTTAGTCCTCAAGGGTAGCAGCGCATCTGTGGTCAACATCAAGTAGGACTCTAATCTTATCCGTAGTTGACGACAGATGTCTATAAGGTAGACTGTAGGCTCGGTTGCTACTTCTGCGCAAAAAAATAACTAGTCGGGCATTTAACCCGGATCCTACTGTGTATCAAACCACTATCGACTGCTTCACCTGATAGTGAATCCCAATATAGTTGCTATCTCTGAGGACTATGTTAGAATATCTAGTGTAAATGGCCTTTTCCTACCACATCCTTATTTTTTCCAACCGGAAAACAACAAATACACCACTACACTGATAGCGCAAGGATATCGTGATATAAAAGTGAGTGAGTAAATGCTAATATACTAACAATATTTGTCAAAGCCATGCCTCACATGTGACAGATAGTGTTTCAACTTCTCCACAAGAAGGTAAAAGATATCAGCGTACCCTTGAAGGCGACAGTGATTGATTTATGAGATACATTTATCGACAAATAGATAATATAAACTGTATGTAACATGAAGCATAACCTCTGCTATCTGTGGGCTCTACTATTAGTAGTGATATCGAAATTGTTATAATATTTTAAAAAGGTGGGCGTCCGTAGCTCCGTAGCATCGTAGAACAAACAAAATGTTTGTTTTTTATTTTGATTTTAATACTTATACCACATATTTATAACAGTACATTCAGATTTTTTTAGTGTGGGTTCCATATACAAAGACTTACACACAAAAATAAATATACAACACTTATAACAGTTAAACTACATATTTCCTTACAATTATTATCTCATTTTACGTAACATTTTAAACAAAAGCATAAGAATAGGAGTTTTGTACCGTAACTCATCATCAAAAAATTCTATACGCTTTTGCAATTCAAAACTTGACATTGAGAACGCGCCGTTAAAGTGAAATATCGGTTTAATTCCGGACCCGCAGAGCACAGGTACGATAAATTTATAACTTTCCCCTCTTACAAGGGTTATCTCATATGCTTCTATATTAATAGATATGAGTCCCTATCCTTATTTACCCGGCTTCATAATCAGCTTCGTTCTCAGGATTTGTGCGAGAAAATAATATTTCCCGTCATTTCTGTTATACGATTATCTTTTTAATCTTATTGATTGGTTAATACATTATTAATGTTAGTTAAGTACTTAGTACCATTATTTATTCTGTGTATTCGTTCTCAAAGCAACGCACTTGTGGCGGACTTTGTTTTTATTTAAAAGATGTAGCAAATGGGCATGCTATCCAGCTGATGTTAAATGAGAATGTTAACTACCGCCCGTAGATATTTGTAACAAGCTACCACCGACTAAATTGGAACGCCACGGATAAGTTCACTTATTTAAAAAGACAACCTTTAACGTCTACAGTTTTCCTCAAGTCTTCAGTTACAGTTTTCCCCAAGCATACCTTTAAAACATTAACAGAGCCTACATAACGTCACAAGCGAACATAAAACAAAGCTTCAAAAAGAAAAATGTAGGGATTTGTTATGGTTTATTCATGAGCACAATAGGGTCAAAGTCGGGGCGATCTGTAGTTAGATTTACATGGAGATAACACTACATGTGAGACTGATTCCTAATGTGCTTTCATATTTCAAAGGAGAAATATATTTTGGGAAAAGGTTTTTTGACGATCTAAATGAAAAAGGGTAAAGTGAATCAAATAAAAATGTTACTTTATAAAAATATCTTAATGTATACAAATACAAAATCTATTTTGTAGGACTATTCGTGAGTTGTCGTTCCATATGTAATTAGCCTAGTGGCTTCAAACTCGTCCTTTCAATCGGAAGGTTCGACGTTCATATCCCAGACCTGTGATTTCTTAAGTTATATGTGTATTATAAATTAATTATCACTTGGTTAAACGGTGGAGGAAAACATTGTAAGAAAATCCACAACCCTAAGAGTTATTTAAAAAATCGCAAGGCTGTGTAAAATCTCTAATGTGCACTTGGTCATCGCGGTAGTCTGTGGCCTCACCAATCTCATTCTAAAAAAAAACAACCACTACACTACCACCAATGCTTAATAAAAACAAACGCCAAACATAACTACATATTCTATCACACTTTTTAGGAGATAAAAGCTTCGTAAAAGAACCGCTTCGTAGCGACAGTTCTTGTGCCTTCAGTACCCACTAAACACCTCAACTGCGCAGTTGTATACGTTTGTGTTTTTTGTTCCGTAAACAAGCAACCGTTGAGTACCCGGCGTTACTGGGGGCTATTTCATAGAGACGACACGACACCGATACGACAACGACATTACAGGACGACATTAGTAGCTAGTTCTAAATTGCTCGCTATCAACAGACATATAAATAAGTGAACGATGAAGTATTTGTTCTAATGTAAATAACTAATTACCAAGCCTACAAATACTTGACAGCAACTTCTTTCCAAATCTTAGAGCATACTCCATAAGGCTATCTATTATGGGTTTCAATACCCGCTAGTTTTCATTGTGCAAAAGTAGATCGAGCAAAAATATTTGTATTGTACTTCTCATGTCCCGTGAATCCCGTGATATGCAACAATAGAAGCGAAATGTACATAATATGGATTTGTCAAGACGATTTGAGTCGCAGCTCCGTATCAAATCGAAGTTCTATGATGCTTTAATCTTTTTTTATATGATGTAAGTAGCAAACGAGATTGACTGCATGAGTAGCGGCAGTTGCCGCCCATGGACATCTGTAATCGACCCCAAATAAGAATAAAATCGTACCGGAGATCTGTCACAAATGCTATCCCTGAGAACAAAGTTGAACCGCCTGAGACAAGTAAACAAACTTCTGAATTAATTCGTTTTCCTAAAATAGTAACTATAATAAAGCCAAAAATCCGACAGCTTAAAAAGATCATTTATCTTACAATTTAGACAAATCCAAGTTAAAATCTATGAACCTATCTATAGGGCGCGCCCCAGAATTAGACATATATGTTAAACATATATACGCTCGAAAAACATTACCATCAGCAGTCTGGTAAAAAAGCCGCTACTATAAATATATACCAATCTGCTTCTTAAAAAATAACAATTTTTCAGCATTTATTTTATGCAAGTACAGTTGAAATGGACGGCGACACGAGATAGATGACTTCATAAACAAGCGAACATCGACGTAACATTATAAATAGACTCCGACATAAACATGTTCGATTATCGTTGCGTACACACGTCTTTTATTACGTAAATCCGGCTTTTTAAGAGGGCAATATTGTATTTTTAAAGCATGAAATCAGACCACGTATTGCTAAATATAATTTAATTAAAATACTATTTTCGTAACAGAGGTCGTGCTGGTATGTCTAATATGGCAGCAATTACTTTCGTTAATTTTCCCCACTTTAATATAATCGTAATCTGATTAATGAAATGAAAAGCAATTTACTAATTATATTGAAAAATGTGAGTTATAACAACACAGCAGCATCCTAAAATATTTATTTAATATATATATGATGATAAATATATTTCCATTTTTTTAGTATAAGCCTAAAATCTATTTCTGTAGCTTTCAAAAAAACCACAGGACTACTATTTATCATATACATAAGTATAAGAAATATTAAACCGTTTCTCAACCTAGTACGTATATTAACTTATATTAAAACGCCTACGCCCCGTGTCGAATACAAATTTATAATAATACCTTCTATTCAGAATAATAAACTTTGTATAATTTTCTGGCATCTAAAATTATTTCTTTTAGCACAATAACCTTAGCTTTCAACCCTTGAAGCGAAAAGCTCCTGGCCTAAATTTACGAAGGTTTAACCCTCACTTCAATAACTACTTGACATTTTATTCCAGAGCCATTCTTCAAGGATTCAACCCTTACTATTCTGAGAAATGAAACTCCAGAAAAAATGTGCTAACTACTAGGTTTTTGGGAAACAACCTCCTATTCTTGCGTGTTAAAAAGTGTAACGAAGTTTATACAACACTAACAAAGCACTTTTTAATTCTCAATAAAACGCTTTGTAGCCGACTTCAGATCAGCAGATCAGATCAGGTGGACTGTATGCTCAATTGTTACTTAATATTATTATGTGTACTATAACATTCCAAGAATTTATTTTTACACACTTAACATGGAAGTAAATGAAAATAAGAACTATTTAAAAAGCATAAATTAAAAGATTAAAAAGCATAAATATAACTAACCATCTTTCCATTTTGTAACATAATTTAAAATCTCTTTCAGATCTCTCTCCGTATAAACTGCGATTATTATATCACGACCTAATACCGCTTGTAGCAGAGTCTCATATGAAACATGGAGTGTCCGATACATATTTATTGAGTCGACTGCACTCGCCTGGCCTGCATCCAAGCGAGAACGAGTGGCAGGGAGGTGACACGTTTATCGATAAACTTACAAGTACCTATACTCCTTCACGTTTACCTTAAGCGTGAACGTGAAAGCGTCACACATGATGACAGAGCGAAGGTTGCAATTAAACAGAGTATTGTACGTCTATGCTACGTATATATAGTCTATTTGTTGTATATACAACAATATGCCAATAGCAATTGTTTTTTTCAAGTCCTGTTTACATTCAAACATCCATGCGTTGTTAACTAGCACGACATTAGAACTTTTTAATTTCTGCGCCTTTCGAAGCAAAACAAGGAAAAGGTGTGGTAGTAGTGCGTTACGAACTACCGAAAAATTCTACTCCTTTTAATCTAAATACCAAAAGTAAAATTATTGGACTTAAAACTTCGTATAAAATTTTTTAGGTACAATAATTTCAAAAAATCTGTCTCAAATTAAATTCGGAAAACGTTAAGCCAAATGAAATGTCAAACGTTGCACGTAAAATGATTAAAACTTGAGATGTTTGCGGCTTTCGTTTTTAATTTCGTTCAAAAAACACGTGCAAAAAGGAGTGAATTTATAGGCGTGTATGAGTGACTATATTTTATATTTTTGAACATTTCTTTTAGTAATGTAATGCTGCCGTACGTGTAATGTACAGTTGTTGTTGATAAAATATGTATATTGATCGCAAGAAATACTTTGCATAAGCAGACTTTTTATGTGATGAATGTAGCAAGTGTAGTGTAGGCAAGTGCAAGTGTAGTGTCACGTAGTAAGTGACAACTGCCGCCATGAACTGCCACTGCGACCCCAGACAAGATTAAAATCCTAACTAAAGTTAGTCTCAGATACGTTCCGATGTACCAACGAGGTCGGTCACAGATGTCGGTTCCTACTAAATAAATGAGGTTGATGTTAACATTATAATAAATTATAAATCACTGAAGTAACGATATCAATTTTTCGCACAATTCCCATCACTATAGTGGGGGATAGAGGGTATCGAAAGAATATGTACCGGCCTCACGGTATCGTGGTTGCAAAATATAATACATGTAAAGAGGAGATATTAAATATATTGCATACAAGTTTCTGATCGCGGATTTGGTATCACATATTATTTTAAACGGGACCTTTAAAACAGTTGGAGTACCGTAACGTGTGTCCTTAGTAGAATTGTTAATATAAGCAGTGAAAGCCATAAGCAGTGATAACCTAGTGGTTGAATCGAAGTGTCCGAGGTTCATACCCCAGCACGCACTTATGTGCGTACTAGAAATGTATTATCACTTGCTGTAACATTCACCGTTGTTCGGAAAACGTTCGGAGGAAAACGACATACTCGAACCAGAGAGTTCTTCGAAAAAAGGTCTCAATTGTGTGTGATGTGTATCTCTATTAATTCGCACTTAGCCAGCGCGGTGGACTATCGTCTACCCCTCTCACTTTGAGAGAAGAAGAGACCTTGTGCAGCAGTGGGACAGTATTGGGTTGGCAACGACAATTGATTTCTGATTAAAGTCTGATGGTTTGCGCTCGTTATTAATATTTTTTGCATGCAAGAAATTGTCAAGTTTCAATATTTGGGATAAAAATATTGGATAGATAGGTTATTACTAACTGGCAAATGGCAGTTTCATAATAAGAAAACATTTCCAAAAGTTGTTAGCTACCTAAACTGATATACTCGAGTAACCCCAAGTTACAAAACTAGTATCTGAATTTAATTAATATTTACTCAGAAAACAAATCGAACCCAAAACTTACATAATATCCAAAATAAGGCTCTTATACGTGATAGTTCATCAATAGTTTCAAATATTAATTTCAAAGAGCTAATATTACACGTAACAACAATTTCTAACGGCGTTCTAGTTAAATTTCAAATTGGTCCTTCGAGCCGGATAAAGTTTGCTCCCCTTTCGGAACACCGCGCACCGTGGCCCGGCCAAACAAAACTAGCGTCAGGTGGTTTTCATAATTAGATATGTTATAATGTTTTAAATAAGTGGAAAACAAATATTTTATAAATGTAATGTAAAAGTATATTTAGTCTATAAATAATTTTAGTAATTATCATAAAGTTTCTACAAGGGTGGATTAGACCATCCCACACACCTTCATGGAAAACTCTTACGCAAATTGGTTCTCTTAAGATATTTTTCTTTAACATTAAAGCAAACGATAATTATTTTTTATTACACAAATAACCTTGCGAAATCAATATTGAACGCCCAGAATCGGAACTGATAGATAGATAAACCGTGTTTTTACTTACCTGATGTTAAGTGGTTACTACAACCTATTGTATAATACTAGTCATCACGTTACGATATAGGTATCCTAACCACCTAAATTCTAAACTGAATGCTTCAGGTAATAAATACTTGTAGTACCTTACATCCTTTCAAACAAAAATACTGGCTTAGTATAATTCTATAACGAAGCAATATAAATTAATATGTGGGTGGTAGTAATCGAACCTCCACGTATGAGATTATCCCTCACCTCACCCCACCACCAATTAACTTCACAATCCGACAAAGTAATAGTTAAAGCTTGCGAACAAAATTCAAAATTGGTCCTTCAAGCCGGATAAAGTTTACTCCATAGTTTCGTATAAGCCCGCTAACTTCCGATGGCTATTATACTTCGTCTGTTCGTAACGAATGATTATCGAGTGAAAAACGGCATAATTGATGAGATTTGGCGGAACGCTACGTAGGTACAAAGTTACCTATAATATTAATTTTTCATGAAAATCGGCTTAGGTTCGTTTTGTATTCAACTTTTGTATATTATTCGTATAACTAACTTAATTATATCCAGATTTATCTACAGAAAATAAAAAATAAAAAAATTAAAGGGGTTTTAGGGAGGGTAAATGCTTTAGTGAAATAATATGAATTTTCCAAGAAATATGTACTTTTGTAGGTTGTTAGTACAACTCTTCCATATTTTAGTTTGAAGAGTGTGGTAAACTCGGAGGCGGCGACGCATCGGTGGTCGACAATAATCTTCTATTTAGTATCAGGCAGACTTATTTTATTGCTTCTTTTATACATATAATCATATTTTATCATCCATTCAGCCGCTATTTATTTTAAATAAACTTTTTAAATATGTATATATATATATTTGATATATAAATGATAATATTATGGATTTATCAATATCGTATCGGTTTGTCACGCTGAGGGTTCTAGGTTCGTTCCCCAACTAAATATATATTTGACAATGATTTATATGCCGTACTAGTGTTCGCAAACTCGTGGTACAGAAAACTTGCTACAGTCAAAATCACGAGTAATCTAGGGCTATTTTCCCGTGTCGTGCGTATAAACACACAAACACGCAGACCCGGAACAGAAATCCTAAATTCATCATTTAGATATCTGTCTGTCCGGGGATTGAACACGGACCCGTGTGTAAACCCGTATGGTGACCGCTCCACCACGCGGGTCGTCAATACGACTGGATCATAGAAACACAGAAAATTTTACTGTGAGGTATGAGTATAAAAATTATACTAATAAGTATACTCAATCCCGTATTTTACGAGCCTACTGTATCGCCGTTCGAGCGAAGTGAAACAGGTGCCTTAAGGTGATTTGTGGTCGGAATGTTCGTTGTGAAGGCTAATCGGGCTGACTGCTGACTTCCCTGATTACACATTAAGTCGTTGAGTTGGAAGTTGGCAGCGCTTTCTTGCCTCAAGGCTGCTTCATTTGCTTTATTTGTCGAGCGCCACGTTAATTATAAAGGTTTTCCTTGTTATTATATTGTATTTTCCTCTCTGCCTCCCTTACTACCTATCACTTTCTGCTTATCGCAGTATATATTTTATATGGAAGTTATGTACATATGAATTAATTACAAGTTTTTTTGACAGTAAAGTAAAATATCTTGCAAGAACTATAGCCCACAATCCTCATTATCTCCTTTTAAGACGAGACCCTTGCTTTATATTAAAAATGTAATTGAACTCTTTATTTTACGTTTTCACCGTTAAATCTGATGGATTAATAATATAATTAGAAATCCAAGAGGCCTGTCTAAAACTAGACGCTAAACTAAAGGTAAAACCTATCAGTCAAATACTGCCCCTAGATTTGAGCCTGTAACTTTTAAAGAGATCTGAATTAATTCGACTAATCTATCGCCACTTTCATCCCTTAAATACTGCCATGAAAGTGGGTCTCAATTCTAATTAGTCGGTAGATAACGTGTGCCCGAGGAAGGGAACCATTAATCAGGGAGTTAACGGTTCAGCGTCACGGCCGATAATTCCCTCCGTAATGATCCTGAGACAAGTGGACGTGGTCGTTGGAACTTTCGATGGTTGTGGCTAGAACCCCAAAGTCAAGGTCGGCTCTACGGATAGTTAGGTAATTAAAATGATAAAAGAATTTTGTTTCACTGGCAACTGTCGAAATATAATGCACAAAAAGTACAAGAAACTGAAAAGTATGCAAATGAATAAAATTGAGGCGTCTGTTTTTATATCAAAAAAACAGCTTTTTTTAGCTATCAAAAAAGGAGGTTCCCAAATCAAAAATGTACCATTTTTTTTAATGAATTCTTATAAAAATATACACACGTAATTAGACATGCGGTATGTATAGCAAAAACACATTTATTAAATGGTTTGTCTGTCTGTTTTAACTAAACTCCAAAAAACGGGTAGACCGATTTTGATGGAAATTTCACAGGCAAATAACAGACGTTATAAGGAGTAACACAGTCTACTTTTATTTTGGAAAATACTATTTCGCGCAAAAAAAATAAATGTATGAAATCTACCGCGCGCGCCTCATTTTGTTAAAATTGTTTAAGGTATACAAATTTGGTTACAAGTACATCACGTTACATATTTTTAAACGCAGCGGAAACCGCTGAATGCTCCTAGTTAATAGTGATCCACATTGAAATAACAAGATGGAGTACGCTAAAGACTTAGTCTCGTTGTGGAAAAAGACCATGTTCACCAGTAGGTCATAAAAAGGATGCAAGTAATAAATATATCGTAGCTCTAGTTTCTTAAGCAATACCTTGTTTAGTATTAGTAATATAATGTTTATTGCCTTCTTGTATAGACATTTGTAAGTTCATATTAATAATGGGTTTACTACATTCTGCTGCATTAATAAAATTCATCATAATGGTGCTTAGTTAAAAAATCCTTTGCTAAACGTTACCACTACATATTAAAGCCAGAAAATTTCCGTTACCGACATAAAAATAACCTCCCGATAAAAATGTAACCTAAGCAGGATTTATGATTCGTGCCGGACTAAGTCGTAAAGATCCGACCCCTATAAAGTAAAACAATTTAGCATAAAAACTCGCAATAACTTCAGTGTAAATGAGTGTAAAACACGTCCAGACATAAATCTGGGTACTCGAGAATTAATTACGGCGACTTGCGTTGAATGAAGCTCGCTGTACGCACGTCGCAGCGTACGCGAGCCTCCGTACTATGCTTGTGATAACTCACGGAAACACGTACCTGGCTGTAAGTGGGCACTGGAGCCCATTGGCTTACACTTTCACATGATGTAAATAAGGTTTGTAAGTGTATCATATTCGTTATTAAGAAAAGAGGATGTTGAATGCATTTTGTGATCTTGTAAGCCCTATTAAAATAACAATACAAGAAATTAGCTCCCAAAGACAGTGTGACCTAATATTGACACACTCACAGTTATTAACATTAAATATCTTTACGTACCTATAATTTACTATTTAACTATGAGTTAGGTATTAATAAGTTCTAGAAGATAAGTTGTATAAAGGCTATATTGATATAAATCACGCTATTTTACTACGATTACCTGTTTCAAAGTACAATTGCAATTAATATAAAATTTTCATGAACAGACCGGACAACCAAAGCAGACAGAACGCACAACACTCCGATCACAATACTTTAAAACACACCTTAAAATACACTACGATACATAAACTGATATGTGTGTTATAGGCCTCGGTATTCGCGGGCGTGCGGCCGGGCGCGAGGGCGGGCGGCGACTGGCCGCCCCCCGCCCGGAATAGGGTAACGATCACGCTTCCCCTTGATAACTGCGCTACGCCCGTTCAGACGGTCAGACCTCTTATCCAGATCAGCGTCTGCTCGTTATACTTGACAGGGCTTCAGTAATCATGTTGATGACTTGAGTTGCACATGATAACCAAATGATCATTAGCAAAACAATTTAACGGCTTAATAATAAAGTCTATATTACTGCTACAATTTGATTAGTTCAACGACTCCTCATATGTTAAAATTCTTCAAAGAGGTGCTAAAGAATGAGACATACCCTCGCAATCTATTATCATCCGTAATCGAGCAATAGTGATAGTTTTTGATATGCTATGTGAGATAGGATGTAAATTGATAAAATATGATCAAACAACATCTTTGCAAAGTTTATATCTTTTTCATCACATTTTAAACTAGAACTAAGACTGTAGTTGTGGTGATCCTTAATAGGATGAATTCTGTCGGTAATTTTCGATCAACATTTTTCTATTTTCATTTTCCCTAGAAAAATGACTGTCGAAAACGATTTTCTTCGTAGAATAGTTCACGTGTAAGATGGTCGAGACGGTCGAGTGCCCGGTGTTACACAGCATATATTTTATATTACACATAATTTTCGCAAAGTCAATTCAATGTTTAAAATTCAAAACCCAAACGATCAAACATCCAGAACTCGTACATAAAATAAAACTCAATTCAAATGAGCTACTAATTTTTATAGAGAAGTCTACCTTTTCAATACGTAACAAAATATTAGAGAAAATAAGTCAGAATATTTAGGCCCTCAGACTCTGATTTCAGTGTAACCTGACTCGTTAGTGTATCAAACAAGGGCTCAATAGAGCCTTCCCATTTGATAGAGTCCTTTTACGTATAGGAAAATAGGATAAGTACGCTGTTAGCACCACAAGTAGCACTAACGAACCGCTACCTACGCAGCTAGAGAATGTCTATCGTACCTCTAGTAATCGTATACTATGTTCGACTTAAAAATATATGTCTTAATCGCTTTAATACATCACAATACAACTATCTGATATTATATATCTAAAGTTATTGTTATATTAATAATTTTATAAGACAATAACAGAATTCACATCACTTACTTTGAATTTTAACTGTAGTTATTTAAAAATAGTAATAAATACTTCGTTCGTGATATAATCTTAACACAGAAAAATACAACATTTCATACAATGACATAATTAGTAAACTACAATATAATATAATTAGATGAGTTATAAATTATAAAGCATAGAAACCTGCTCTACATTTACTGGTAGTAGAGACGTTGAATTAATTACAGCGCTGTGTAATAAGACACAGAATTCATGGATTATAAACTGTAGAGACAGACTGTTCTAACAGGTTGCTAGACGTAGTCGTAAACTTCACATTCACCGGCTTGTAGCGAGCTTGCGTATAGTCAACGTTTGTGTTGCGAATTCATAGGTAGAGATATTAATGAATTAAAAGTTATGACAAGATAATGTAAAACTCTACAAGCGTTACAGTTTTTTTTAAGTAACAATATTCTCAAAAAGCAAGTGCAAAATACAGAGTGTATCACGAATTTCATTACACAACTCACGACAAAGAACACATTATAATAATTCAATATAAGTTGTGACTACACTGTGATTACAGTCGAAAAGATGATACTTATTTGAGTTTTTATAAAAACTTTTGCAAATTGAGTTTGTAAAGTTTTTGAATGTAATAAAAACGTACTTATCGAACTTATCTCAGCTACCTTACAAAGGGAGTGTGTTACTGACGAAAAATTGTATGAAAATCTATTTTAACTTTTAATGGGTCAGGTTAGCGGGTCATGTCGGCGAGTGTTGGTTCCAGCATAAATAAGTAATATCGAAAAGGTTAAATGCACGTCAAAACTGATACAGCAAATGATATTAGCATTCGCTACAACAAACCACCAGATCATTATCACGAAATTTGCCCTAAAAATGCACTAAAAGTGCCCTAACACTAAACCACCGCTATGTAAAAAAACGCATTATAAGTGATTATTTTACTGTTAAAAATGTGTGGTCTGAACTAGTTCCAGCATCACGTGCTCCATTAGCGTAAGATAACATTGTAAAAAAAACTTTTTTAAGAGATGTGCGTTTTGGAATTTTTTCGGTGCTTCTTCTTCATACCGAATCACAGTCGACGTTCAAAATATTTTTACGTAAGGTTTCTACTTTGAAAAAAATATTTTGATTTTTATTTTCATTCCGTGTGAAATTAAATAATTATTACGTTAAGTATTCAGCGCTTATTAAACTAGCGTACAGAAGTGAGGCAATCATATGCAGACGACAGTATTCCTTTGCATTTTTCTAATACGTAATGCATATATATTTGTAGCATAGTTACAGAGAAAATATATTTCTTACAAATATAACTCTTATATTTATTTTACTTTAGTGTTAATGAAAAACCCTTTAAAAGCTGCGCCAACATTTTAACGCCAAAAGCAATAAAATTAATATAAAACATTAATGAACACAACACACAATAACAATAATGATTAAATTATTAAATTATTGTCTAACAAAAGTATTGTAACAGTTACGTGAAAAAAGAAAATGGCCGACTACGCCTATGTATTTACGGGGCACTAATTGCGTTGGCTCAGCCAGCTCAACCGTTTTATTGTTAATACAGTTGTTATTGAGTTTACCAAGTGGAAAATTAACAGAGCTTTTTCATAATTATTGCCAAATATGATTCTTTCGTCTCTTGAGGGTTAGATGTAAAACAATGCTAAAATATATGTATATAAAAATACCAGCTTTTGTTTTTTGTGTTTCTCTCAGAAAACTACTTACTCTCTCTACTCTACGCTACTAAAAATGTTAGCTGATTTAGTAGGGGTTAACTGGTTTCAAATTCAATTGCAAAATTTAACTCGCGCATCTTACGAAATAACAATGCAAGTTAAATAAAAGCTAGTAGTGATAAATAGTTGGTCGGAAACCTTCGTAGTTCGCATATAACGGAGCCACCGCATCATTTATCGCTGCCTTATAGTGAATGCTTTAAGCTAATTATTAGGGACACAATTATACCCGACCACATTGAGCAAGAACTGAATTTAAGCTGAATAGCAATTTTATTTGAAGCTGACTATAGATATACACGAGTAGTGGTGACCACTTACCATTAGACGAATTCTATGATCAAAAACAATTTCATACAAAAAATCAGTTTACCCTACAACGCGTACAGTCAATTTATAACCACACAACTTCATTATTAAATAAATATGCCCCGTCAAGTCTTTCGTAACTTATAAATGCTAAACAAACAACCATTATAACAACCAAATTTCCACGTGTAAAATTAAACTTAGGAAAATTTACAAACCTCATTTCCTTTCTACTTCCCTCTAAAACCGAAGTAGAGCACGCAAGGCATTCAAATATAAACCGCTCTACAAAACCAGAGCTTTGAGCGTTACAGAAAGCTGTATGATACAACAGAGCTTAAGTGGCGAGCGCGTGGCTTCGTACTTTTGATTCCACAAATATTGTTTTTCACAAAATATATCCCTAGAAAATCTTTGTAAAATTTTAAACCCAGTTTTAAGGATGTACAAACGGTTTTTATTTACATCGAGGATTTAAAACAATTCTTAATTTTCATTCATAATCAATAAATATTATCATCATTAATAAATATCCTACTTAAAAAAATGGAAATGTTATAATCCATAAGAAACATTTTAAATATCTTCAATATTTTTTTATCATCATCATCAACCCATTACTGTCCCACTGCTGGGTACGGGTTTCCTCTCAAAGTGAGAGGGATTAGGCTATAGTCCACCGCACTGGCCAAGTGGGAATTAGTAGACTCAAGTTCAAAGAACTCAAGAGTGCAGGGTTTCCTAGCGATGTTTTTCTTCACCGTTATAGCAAGTGATGATTAATTTATAATACGGACATAACTTCGAAAAATCAGAGGTGCGTGCCCAGGAAAAGATATTTTTTATAATTCGGTCAAAAACTAGTAAATTTGACGTTAAACAATGTCTTATCCAGTTCATTCCGTAATCTTTATAACCAAATAAATGACGGTCTATTCAAACGTGGCATTGAGTTTATCTATTTTCATCAATAGTACCTCAAGCGTGACATTGAACTCACCCGTCTTCATAAAAAGATCTATTAAACAAAGCATTAACCAAATGGTATTAAAGCCGCTCTGTAGTGTAGTGTTACAGCGCGTATCGCGTGTACAACGCGGCTCGGGTGGGGAACGACCCTCGACCCCGCGGTGGCGAGCGCTGTTAAACACACATATAATTATTATGTTATTTAAAATTGACGCGGCAAATAAAAGCTATGTCTTTGAAGTTTTGCTTCTTTAAACAGGTTACTGTTCAATGAAAATAAATGATTAATTAAAGGTGGTAGAACCCTTTGTGGTTCGACCCCGGAGGCACCACCGCTACACCTTAACCACATTTCTGGCTATTAATAGTAGTGTTAAGCGGCGTTGTATTCTGGTATGCAGGTTGCGGTACGGGAGATATACTTAGCACAAGCGTTCTAACTTTCGACGGCGCCGTCGCGCGTATGTCGAAGCGCAACACTGCGCCGGGGCCGGACGGAATCCCAGGGCAGGCTTGGGTC
>DWRA01000383.1:0-25963 GCA_018250295.1 Spathilepia clonius | reverse complement strand
CCATCAAGAGGACAGCATGCTCGTTTGTTACTTCCATCATATAAACGTAATAATGTAATAATTAATACCTGCAATTTTTTCTGCAAAACTTTTGCCACTATCATGATACAATTTCTGTAGAAACGTACGGATTTGTGGCCAAACCATATTAGGCGTTTTTCAAACTACCCATAAGGCCTCCAACAAAGTTTAACGACATTTATCTGACAATAAAAATCAGAAATGATGAATTAATACACCCCACGACGCGTGAAAGTGCGCACAAATTTCAACCACAATCGGTCCAAAATCCAATTCTTGGCCGCGTTGTTGCTTACCTGTGTAGATTGGTTATCGTCTACACTAGCCGTGAGGTAAAACGCTCTTCATATATTAATATTGTTTCATTTTTCAATGGTTAAGTGGGCAAATATGGTCATCAATCTTGAATATTACTTTGTTGTGAAATAGGTACAGCTGATATTTGAATTTTGCTCCGAAATGTTGCTTGTCATGTCAAAATATGTCTAGAAAGCAGAGTAGTTTCAGATAAAGGGAATCTCGAAGATCGATTGCGCTGACCTTCGCCACGTCCATGTCATGGTACAAGAGATACTGCCAAAGTATTACATTTACATAAAATATGTGAATGTACGATATATCTTTTTGATACGGATTATTATGTTGTATTACTATCATGATTTGATGTTCCAATGTTATGATTAATATCACAGATTTCAAATCATCTACTTATTTCATATCCTTTACACAGAAACCTACTAATGGAAGCTTTAATTTATTGAAAAGGCCGGTCCGGAAACACAATTTAGTTTACTTTATTAAACCCGGTACCTATCAGCGTAACTAATTAGTAGCCGAGTGGTGCACACCCTGCCCCGATATTACGTTATAAGATAAACATCATATACATAGACAGGAATAACAGAAGAAATAGAATAGTATCCACAATCAAGCCAATTTTTCATTTAAAACATTCGAAAACGAGAAGACTCTGTTTATGTACATCTCAATTTATCCGAGGATAATCCGCAAATGGAATGGGATCTAAAGAAAAAATAGAAATGGCTCCATTCGTGCAAAGCCACAAAAAATAATTATTAAGCCGAGCCCAGTCTATTTAACTCTAAATAAACATCTATGTACTCTTTAGGCTTAAAGGATTTGCAGGCGCAGTAAAACATTAGTCTTTCTATTGAATGAATGCGGTATTTTGCTGGAGCAATTCACAAATACGCAATGTTAATTGCTTTGGCAGTCCATAAAGCGTGGTCGGCTCGAGTAGGTAATCTTGTTTCCGATGTAAATTGACGAAATTCGTCATTTAAACTTTTAGTGAATTTTGTCACTTTCGGTATTGCACGCTATCGATCTTTATTTTGGTTTTCTTATTAAATTAATTAATGTAATTATACTACATCTTACCAAATAACTTAAATACTTACATATGAGTTATATCTATAAACAAAGTAGAATTTAAATAAAAATAAAGTATTTTAATAGGTTGGTGGCTCTTGGTGAACCTTTGTGAGTCGATTTCGATAGCACCACCACCACCACACCTGTTTCTACCTAATAACAGCAGTGTTACGCGCTACTGTGTTACCGTTTGAAAGAAGTGTTAAAGTAAAAGTACTTAAATGAGACATTTTTACTTAGTACTCAAGGATAGCAACTCATGTGTGGACGACATCAGGTAGAACTTTAATCTTATCTGAGGTTGATTACAGCTATTGATGGGTGGCAGTGACCATTTACCATCAGGCAGACTACACTTTGCTACTTTGACTATATAAAAAAGTGAACTCACGAACTTCAGTAAACTATACTGATTGACAAAAATCATCCCATCAAAAAACAGTTCTTCTCTTCGACAATTCTTCTTTTGAATCTTCAAAACCTAAACTACAATAAGAAATGTCCGCGGTGCCTTTTTACTTCACGTTAACCCTTTCAAACTCGTTCGAACTTTTCACTCAATTTTTTAACAAAACATTAGTAATAGAATAAGTTCTCAATAAATTCTGAGAGTCTACCAATTCAGAACTCTATAGAGCAACGTTATTTAAGCTACGTGTCGTATATTGAGCACCACGCTATATACTATGAAAACTCTCTTGGTAAAATAATATTTTTTTCACATTACTTCTCTGGCAACGTCATTCTTCTTACAGTGGACCACGCGTCAAATGTTAGAGTTTCTTTTACATAGACTTGACTCTTATTTATTTTGACAAATGTACACAGTATAGGAGACGCAATAAAAATGTATAAAACGCAATATTTTACAAAATAACTTACTTTTATAGCTACTATATGACAACGTGTAAGAGTATGTAAACGACATGTAGTGACATTGACAATGGTATAAATATTTGATATAATATATCAGCAAGTCGTGGCAATAATTATTATCTGTAAAGGATATTTCAATATCATTTTTACATTATGCACTTTTGTATTCCAACACAAGTCACTAAATTGTAAATTTTATCGCTTCTTGATTATCGTAGCTAGACGGTAGTGAACAAAGTGAA
Source organism: Spathilepia clonius (assembly GCA_018250295.1). Taxonomy (NCBI): domain Eukaryota; kingdom Metazoa; phylum Arthropoda; class Insecta; order Lepidoptera; family Hesperiidae; genus Spathilepia; species Spathilepia clonius. The sequence continues at coordinate 23,429 of DWRA01000383.1, read as the reverse complement.
TACTTGAGAACACGAAAATGGAATTTTAAAGTTTGCTAACCAAAGATTTCTTGTACTAATGAATATTTTCAATTGCAGGCTATTATTCCAGTATTCCTGACTTATTGGCAGATCTTAATAGATTTTAGTTTCCTTTTTATTTTGTTTTCGTACGTAGCATCTTACGAAATTAGGGTACTGAAACTCGTCTGGCTAGCTACCAAAATCTTAATGGATACCACCAAGATCTTTCAAATCAAACAGTTGGTGTATTTTGTTATCTTCTTATAATAAAAATACGAGTATTACTATTTGTTACGGATTCGCTAACCTTTATTTAATTTCCAATAATACGTGGGTTGTGTTCTCGTTATAAAAGTATCATGTCTCTCTATTCACTTATTAAATATGTTTGTGCTAAAAATAATGAATAAAGCATCCTGTAGTATCACATTTTTTGATACATCGTATACACATATACTCTACATACGTACTATGAAGGATTGATATTAAATAAACCGTATTTACTTAATACCGTTTAAGAATAGTGAGATATTTTCCCAACCGTAGTGTATTTATATTAATCTTAAATGCGCCAAAATTTAAGGTAACGCGAAAATAGCAAAACTAACATATATTGCGCATTCTAGACATTTTTTATTCGAAGATACCATTAGATAAAGAGGCATAAGTTAGTAATAACACAAACATATATTCCGAATAGGTAGCACTAATAGAATTGGTATAAGAATTCCAGAAGTTTGCTAGTTTGCAAAACGATTCCATCCGATTTCTCCTAACAAAATTCGTTTTGTCTTAAGTGGTACTTACGAACTATCTCCTCTTCATTCCATTTTTCTGATTACTGAACCGAAAAATTACAAATGGCATAATCTTATAAGTATATTAATGCGAAATTCAAACAAAGAAAAGCGCGAACATTTCGTATTACAAAAGAGATGATGGATAGAAATCCTTACTTAAAGAATTATCTAGCACTTTCTATATTATTTAATTACATATTACCAGAATTCTATGAGATGGTGGCACTATGATTAGCCATTTTTAACTTCACAACAACAATACATAAATGTTTGAAATGTAATGAATGTTTCAGGTGATTCTTTCCTAGAGACGCCATCGCCACACCTATTTGGGCCTAATAATAACATCGTAGTGTTGTAGTGTTCTGGTTTGAATGGTGTGACATGGGAAACATATGTGTCCAAGGCATTTGAACTCAACCTTCACCGAGTAGCAACATATCTGTAGCCGACTCTAATATTACCTGGGATAGATTCTAGTTGACCATGGGTGGCTACTTACTATCAGCTTGACATCACAGTCATTTGTTATTTCCAAAATAGAAAAGAAATGTTCTTATTCCAAACATATCCCAAGACTATCACCGAAACAAACCGAATTTATCATAGAAAAACTTTTAACACTTTAGCTAGACGCGAGAGTACTATCGCATGCTTTTAGTCCCAGTGGACAGTACTTTGCCCAGGGATCGTGTTCAGCTCGTCAGTTGACAACAGATAGCGTATCCAGGTAGATACGTTGTTATGTTGACAGCTTACTCCACTGTGCAGCCAAACATTTGCCCCACATTGTTATTGTTATGTCTTCGATTGGCATGATGCCATTGTAACCTGGCCGTCGGGTTTGTTAGACTTAGTGTAATATAGTAAAGTAGCAAATCGTGAGGGTCCACTAATCTGCATTAAAGTACTTTGCTTGAATCCGCTTTAAGTCTCCTCCAGTTGTGGAGACTTGGGTCCAGTAGTGCCAGCAGCATGGTTGCGTAATTGGTAATATAATCATCGTAGTCGTCTACCCACTACTGTGCTGCTGAGCAAAGGTGAGAGTACGTATTAGGTAGAAACTTTTTTATTTCGACTCCGGCAGTACCACCGCTACACCTATTTCTTCCTAATAATTACAGTGTTAAGCGCTGCTGTATTAAGCTTGTAAGTGTGGTAAGAGCGACATATTTATCAGAAGCGTACCAACTTAGAGTCTCCTCAGAATTAACAACGCATCAGTGACCGACCTCATGAAGGACCTTAATGCTATTTGAGGTTGGTTACAGATGCCCTTGGGCAGCATTTAACATTTACTATCAGGTGGATATACAAGCCATAGCTCGATTGCTACTTCTATAATGTACAAAACTCAACCCTGTTGCTTAAGTCTGTCCCACCGCACTTTACCTCTTTAATTCGTTACCATTGGTTACCATCAAATATACTGCTTTTAAAATATGTGATAAAATTATTGAACCATTTACCCATTTACAAGTGGTGGCAATAGGAATAGAATTTGAAGCGGTTACCAAAACTGATCGATTTTCAAAGCTTTCTATCTAGTTTTTGACATATTTGATTCCACAAACTGGCAGTGAAACATGGCCATTGTGATATAACGCGTAAAAATAAATAAAACGCGTTTTAAACGTATCTGAAACTAAGCTTACTGAAGCTTTGAACATAGATATTTTTAACAAATATTTTTAGAAACAAATTCGATTTTGTTTCGTTACATTGTTAGCTGCAATAAAAAACGTAGGTTTTTGATTACAAAATAAGAGATTTCTCCACTATTATCAAATGGATGAAAGTAAATTTGTAGAGTCATAATTATAATTCGCATATAAATAGCAAGTAACAGGAGTAAGTGAAACACTCTCAAGCGTTGTAGTTATCAAAGCGAAACCCTATCCAGGCGACCTGATTTTTGTACATTTGTGTGTTGTTATATTATATATAAAAAATCAGATATTGACACAATTGGTACAATTAGATCAAAACAAAAATACTTTATATTTTCCGTCACAATATGTCTTTGATTTCTCACAAAAACTCGTTCCAAATAAAATGTGGCTCATACGACTTCGAAGAATTTAATACAAAAAGTATGTCAATTGATTTTTCTAAGGGTTGTTCTTCCTCATAAGGTATCTACACCACTGTAAATAAACTAGAAGTGTTAAGCGAATAAATATTAAAAAGTGATAACTATAAGTGGGCGTTGGCAAGTAATAAACAAGGACAATAATTACCTGTCGGAGTACAAAAAACTTAGTGTATTTTCATAATTGTAGCGAATAAATCAAATTATTGGCCAAGAGGATATTTTTCGTCACAAGATAAATTTGAATTGTATTTGTAACAGTTAATTATTGCCATTGTACATACTGCCATTATAGGGTTTAGTATGTAGTACATAAAACGCATTGTATTCTATAAAAATCATTAAATTTTTTGTTGACAACTTTTTATCAGCGAGAAAATTATTTATCGTTATAATTCACTCGCTTATGGTGGATCAAGTGGCTACGTAAAGCGGATGTTTGTCTTGATTGTGTCACCGATATGTGGCTCCGGCCCTATATTTATATTGATTTCGCGTCTAATCTAATTTTCCGCATATCGAGTACTGAATGTTTTCATTTGGTAATTATTGTCATTTTGTTATTATATAAATGTTATTATCATATTTAAAAAAATGAAATTGTAGGCTACGGCAAAAAATAACTTAGTGGAGATTCAATTTTAAATTAACCTGTGATTATTAGAAGATTTGTGTTTAGAATTTTTTTTTCCTTTATTTTAACGGTTAAAGATAACATTTCAAGCTTTTAATATACCTATACTGTAGTTTACTTCGAGTAGAATTAATATCTTATCTGAATGTATCTCAAATCGCTACTACTGGAGGCTGCATTGAAATGCTTTATGAATTTAACCGAATTTTTAACCAAGTATTAGAATGTAAGCGAAAGTTATCGAATAAGTTATATGGGCTCTATGGGGCGCTTTTTCTATGCCAATACGAAAAACTTATGCGTAACTGCGCGAGCAATATCACATGTAATATTAGTATGTCAATTACTTTTATTTTAATCTCTTTCGCTACAAAAGATTGTTTGTATTGTCTGTTTACTCTGATTGGATGGATGAATCTGATGTATTCCGCTTCTGATAGCTTTATTCATATATCGAGTAAGTATCAAATTTCCTTCTACATACAATATGAGATTGTGTACATACTCTATAATACTTAGATATATGTCAGTAAATCTTCGTAACAAATAAATATGAACGAACTTTTGTTCATCATTTTTTTCAATCGTTATGAAATGATAGCGTTATATTTCTACATGTATGATTGAATTGATATGTGATTGATGTCTCTTATGTGTATGACTTAAAACACCTCCCCCTTTAAGCTTAAAAAGCACATTTTTGCACGATACATTAATTTTTTAAAGTAAAAAGTACATTAGCAAATTTCGTAATATTTACACCTGTCACTAATCTACATATAAGTGCTTTATTTAACTCTATATTCAAATGTACTCATGTGATTAGTGTAAGATGTATTGCCGTGTTTAATTATATCAATAATCTTGGGTATCGTTTATCAACCACTCTAGATAATTAATTATATCTTCCCGTCTTGGTAAGTGTTATATAAATCTCATATACTTATATGGGTATACCACCCTATAATATATTAAACTTTATGCTAAGGTTTAGTAATTCAATTGACTACAGAACAACATCAATATGCCCAGCCTAGCACGAATAAAATATACTAAATCTACCCAATAAATAGTCTACAAAGTTTTCGGCAACCCGAGTCTGTCACATTAACAGCTTTGGGCGAGCCACCGATAAATGTCTAAAAAGATATATGTAGGACCCTCTGATACCCTGTTAGCTGTATTTTTGTTATTACCATCTGTTATCTTTATTATCCCCAGAATATTGAACTTCTAATACAGCTTGATTAAAGCATGATTGTAGTACAACAATGACTTTGTTAAAAAATATATTTCAAGATTTTCGCATTTACTCGTATATGACCAAAGCAGAGGTATGGATCACAATATTTAGTTAATCAAATTGTATTGTATCTTTTCATGATTAGCAAATTAAAAGCAAATTTAGTAAACTCAACAGTACTAACGGCATCGCACTGTCGCGTGTGGATGAGATAATATTTTAAGTAAAAAAACTGTAATAACATGTACATATGTAATTAGCATTCTAAACAGTTTTGTTATTTTCAAAACATGAATTCACTTATTTTTGTCATCGTTGTCGACATAAAGTGTTGCTTGTGTATGAGTTTAATGTCGTTCATGTACCTATTACTTCTCTTAGTGACGGAACAATAAAGTAACATTAATATATAGCAATATTCAAATTCGTGGTAGCATTTTAAAGAATAGCACTACAAAACTTCAAATAGTTAAGCGACTGATATACGACAAGGCCCGAACGGCCTAGCAATAAATGTCTTAAGAGATATATTTGCGTATACACCTACCTAAGGTGCCGTTTTTCGGCGACATTTTTTCTCTTTATTATTCTACTAAAACAAGTTTAGGTTTACGGTGACAAGATTTGGGAATTTAAGGTCCTATAAAAAAGGCTGGTCTGATTTACAACTTTCTACTTTTATGAATCCAACCCACAATTTTATAGTTCATATGCTTGCTATATTTCTTGTGCAGCTGTGATAGATGGGTGGTATGGAATTATAAAAGTTGACCTCCACTCTGAAAGTCTAACTCTAACCATATAGCCGTAGGAAAATAAGTCTGGTTTTTGTGCGCTTGAAGTCCACTTGATTACTTCCTTCTTTCTCACGCACGGTCTTAGGTATTCATATGTGTATTCAAATTGTAGCTTTACTTAAGATGGAACACAGACATGTTGATACCACGTTAAGGTACAATAAAGTATGTGTATGAGCGGCAGTGAACACCTACCATCAGGCAGACTGCGTTTCGTACTTTAAATTCATTAAACAAACATAGTCTTGAAATCATGTACCTATTCAGCGACCGTATAACATGATAATGTTTCCAGATTACATAATTTACTCAATCCTATTTTGTATCTACAACATGAATGTTGAAATTGATTCATTTGCTTATAAAAATTCGAGAAAGCTATACACACAATTTCAATCACACACGGTGTTCATTCAATATTCTGAATCCTTGAAGCCAAAACACATCTCAAATTCTACAAGCATAGGGTGCGTCTATATGGCTCATCCATTTAGACGCACCAGTATTTATGAGCTTAATAATAATTCACAAATAAAGTTTCTACTTCGATTTATCACATTTTTAAATGGTGAGGTTCGTATTGAGAGGTAGTTTACATATTTGAGGATACTCCAAAATATTCTGACTTAAGTTATGCGTACCTATACGTATGTACTTTTAATGATATTTTTTTGTTTATATTCTGAGTTTGCATGTGTGTATACTTGCCGGTGCATCCGTAGCATCCGCGACATCAAACATCTTATAGTGAGGCTAGTAATGTAGTATGTAATTATAATGTTATCTAAAATTTCTCTGTACATAGAACCAATGAAACGTGCTCGATATATAAACTTACCCTAAGAATTTTCGATCGCTTCTCCACCTCCACGATCCGTTGTAGAGATGAATAATCAATCGCTCTCGATTTAATCAAAGGAAAATCGGATTTGCGTGAATCTTTCGGATTTCTTTTCAGACGCTTTCAATGAGGTATCGCCAGATACTCTCAATACGTTCGCTTTTGGTACTGAATTAGGTATTGAATGGGATATGGGATATGAATGGGACGCGATTCAATCGGTAAACGTATGAGACAAAGCGATTTAAGGATGTATATCAACCATGCTGTAGATACTGTGATTGTTTACAACTGTCTCGGAAATTGCTTCTGCATATTGATACAGATTGAGCATAATAGACGCGTAGAGGCAAATTAATAATCTATGTCCAGGTTGATAGAGACTATGTAAATGTGGAGTGCGTTAGTTGCATGAAATATTCTACGTGATTTCTTAACACCTAGTACACGTTATCATGGACTATCATGCTGGCCAAGGGCAAATTTGTAGACTTAAAGCAACTTTAATTACTTCTTACATAACTTTTAGGTATGTGTAATTCTTCTCCATGTTTTTTTTTACGTTATAGCAAGTCATAACTAATTTTGAAATTAACTTTGAAAAATCGGAAACACGTGGCACTAATTTATCAGTGCTATAGATAGTGCAGTTAATGATTGCATAATACAAATTTAGGTGAAGCGTCGACTATAAACTGAACAAGAAATAACGAACAAAAATATATTAAAAGAATAATCAAAACTCACATAACACGGGATGATACTTTCGCGTCGGTATCTCTACTTGAGAAGCAATTATGTATTAATTTGTTTAACGAAGCGCCCGACTGAACAATTGATGCGGTTATTTGGGCGGACGGGGATATTGGATCCGGTCCGCCATTTTGTTCGATTAGCCAGATTTATTACACTCTCTAACTTGTTTGTTGTATGAAAAATTGATTGGTTAATCCCAGTTTAGTTTTAAACGCCAACGCGTTGGGCAATCAATTTATAAATGTTTCGTGTTTTGTTAAATTGTGTTATAGTGACATTGAAATAGGTGGCGTTGTGTGATTAGTTTGACCTTTTTTAGATGCCACTGTTCTTGGGTCTTGGGAATGGGTCTTTCAAAATTTTTATCCTGGCACGCTGCTTCAATATACATTGCTGGAATGTAAGCTTTAGTAACTAATCCATACAGATTGGTCACAAACCTTTGTGAATTCTGTTAAATATTTTCAATCTACCTGTAAGGCTCAAACAAAGTTTAACGACAGATAAAATACTGATAATAGTTGTCGTCCCAGCTCCCAAACTAGAGCAGTAACCCTGAAATGCAGCCTCTAATGATCGCTCATCCAACTGCCAACCACAGTAAACATTAATTAACTTTGAAAATCGGTATAGATCTATACAAATAGACCATATACATCTTTTGTTAGTTTGTCCAAAAAAGATAAATAACTGTAGCGCGGAACGTCACAGGTTACCCAATTAAAACATTGATAAAACTAAGTTATAAATTTCGTTCTGCGCTGTAGGTCAGGGTTGGAATCCGAAGCTCTCTAATTTTAGAAATCATAATTCATTGATTGTGACTGGATTTAACTGTTAAGGAACCATTATGAGGAGATCAACGAATTCATCATCATTCTTGAGAATAATTATGTAAAGTCTACCAAAGTACACTTGGTCCGAAAAGCAAACTTGACCTTTTTATTTTGAGTCATCTGCGCATACTATAAGATTACATGTAGTTACATAGTTACAATCACATTGGCAAGTTTATTTTACGGTAGTACGGTACTTAGTTCGCTTATTTTGTAAAATGAAACACAAAATCTTAATCCGTTTACAGATTACATAGACTCGATGCACTAGCATACAGAAACTACATTTGCTACAATCTACGGCATCAGTAATGTTAATGGAGCGTGCCGTCGATGTCATAAGTGGGTGACGGCAGCGGTAAATGACCCGTAAAATGCATAAAGCATTTAGTTGGTTATCGTTTTTATATAACTGTGTATGAATTTACATTTAAATATACATAGGAGAGCGGTTTGTGTAAACGGTAACTGGTTTACAAAATTGATCTACATTGAGAGAGTTGGATGGGTAACCGCTGTTGATTTTAGTTTTAGGGAAATTGTAGTCATTAAACCTTGTTTGAAGCCTTATGGGTGATTTCGTCTAAAACGTGTTATATACACAATAAAAATACTTACAGATTATTTAAAAACTCTAGTAGCAAACGAGCATGTAGTCCACCTAACACAAGATGCTCACTGTCGGCCATGAACCATACTCCACAGAGAACGGGGGTTCCACTTAAACATTCACACACGTCCTATTTTATAGAGCCCCGAATATCAAATTTTTGTTGTCAAAACCCGTATCAAATATCTTTTTGTCAATTGTCAATACGGATTCGTGTTGGTATCTTACAGAATAATATTATAGTTGAACAATATATTTAAACAATTTAGCTTAAGAGTCAAAAGTTATCTGAGAAATCTAACGCAATATTCCGTTAAAGGAACCGTCAGGAACAAGTTCGCACCTCGAGATGTCCCTGAACTAGTTTGTCATCCAAAACCCGAAGTTGGGAACTTCAACGCGATGTCTTTGAATGGAATGGAACGTCGTTGGCTGGAATGTCTTTGGAGATGCATAGAAATGGAACTGATGGTCTTGTTTGTAAGTGAATTGGAATAGTTTGTGAATTTAGGAGTTCTGTCATTGTGATTATTGATTTTGTAAAGTTGTAAAAATATTGTTCTGTTGAAAAAACATGGTAATCGATGAGCCTAATTGTCATAACTTCATCTAATATTTGAAGGTGGTAGAACCATTTGTAGTTCGACCCCGGCGGCACCACCGTCATACCCATTTCTGCATTATAACAGAAGTGTTCAGCGCTGCTGCCTTCTGGATTGAAAGGTGTGCTAAGTGATACTTACTGTTCCGAGGCATTCCAACTTAGTCCTTAGGAGTAGCAATGCATGTGTGGTCGACTTTAAGTAGGATTCTTGTCTTATTTAGAGTGGATTACAGGTGTCTATGAGAGGTGTCCTTACCGTCATGTGGATTGCATACACGATTGCTACTCTATAATATAAAAAAAAACACTTTTCAATAACTATACTCAACTAAGGATTTATAATTCGGTACAAAAACTTTAAGATAAACACAAAGTAAGATCGAACATCTTGTACACCGTGCTTACATCAGACAACTAACTCTTTACAAGTTTAACAATCGAAACTCAGGAGTTTGGAACTCGTGCTGTTGGAATCTCTTTGAAAATGTTGACTGATGCATTCAGATATAATTGATTGCTTTAGTTCTTAGTGGTACGGAGATTAAGTTTTCGTAGATGTAGTCTTTGGAGTGCGCTGAGGAATCTCATATTAAATATTGTTTTCAAACCGTAAGTTTTAAGCGAATAACCTCGAGGCATCTGTAGATCGCAAATGATTTAAAGTTAATCTGAAGTTGGATGGGTGACTAGTGGCTAAATTTCTTGCATATTTTGTGCTTTGAAGGCACGTTAAGTCGTCTATCTATGATCATAGTACAGTAGTCATTCAACATTCTGAAATTATGGGCTGTTTTTTAAACGAGTTGATTCAAGGCTTTGTCGTTTATGTCACTACAGGGATACTATAATGGTCCATGGATAGCATGGGGCCGTTGCTCATTAAGTGCTTGGAGCCGCATACATTTACTTTTGTGGTTTGTTTCCTACATTCCTGCAATCTGAGATGAATAACATTTGCACAGATGATATTAGAAAGGTATTATTCTAGATTCTAGTAGAATGGTATATCGCCTCTACAATAACAACGAGTGAAGATTAAGCATCTTGCAACTAATTTGAGATGCGAATGCCGGAGTTGGAAACTTGCAGTTGGAGCGTCTTTGAAGATATCTGCTGATGATGCATCCATCTGGCACTGATTGTTCTAACTGTTTAGTTGAGGATTGTTTGAATTTCAGAGTAGTTCTAAACGGCTGTCACTTCAATTAATAGCTAAATATTATTTTTGTGAAAGGATTACGCTACTAGCTCATGTTTGAGTTATAAAAAAATCTAGTTTCACTACTTACAGATTTCCTATTTTTTAGAACTTGAGTAATATACAATATAAATGTTAGCATATTATTATATCTTTTTCTTTACAGTGTACAGTGTTCAACTTAAAAAGACTTTATCTTTTAACTGAAAAAACCGTCGCTATTATTTGTAGTTTTAATCAGAAACTTGGGAACGAAATCAAAATACTAATACTATTGACATAATTGGAGATACATTGACACAATTTAAAAAATATTTGACCGAAGAGTAGTGGAGCTATGGATTACTTAACAATTATAATAATGACATTATTAGTATATCAATGAACTATGATCAATTATCTTATTGTAATTTTGACCAAAATAATATATTAACTTAATTAAATATTTTAGGACACATTTGACATTGTAATATTTAAAAAACTAGTTTGTAAGAGAATTGTAATAATATTATTGATAATAATTTTTTTTACAATAATTATTATTAATAATGTAGTGTAATAAGATTAAAACGATTTTTTGTAAAAATAAATATGTAAGTTGTGTTTGTTAGTTAGTGTATGTTAACACGATTGAACAATATGTCATGTGCTATACATAAGGAATGATGGTGTATCTTGTGTTGGTGAACCTTAATTAAATAAATAAAAATAAATAAATAAATAAAATAAAAAATGACAGTCTTCTGCGCCAAGTCTAGTCTGTATCTCCTACGTAAGTTAGTCTTTGCCACTGATAAACTCGTCACGACCAGATTTTAATTGAGATTTAGTCAAGAATAGTTTCCACTTGCAAATGTAACGATACTAATTACATTTCAAAGACAGAGAATTTTATCTTAATTACGATTACGTCTAAGAATTAATTGGAAGTTAATAGCGGGGGAAAGAAATTAAGTAAAATAGTCTTTTTTATGCTTTTCACGTTGTACTGGGGAGGGGAATTGTGCGCGCGCTTTTTGAAATGTTTTTTCTTAATATGGTTCGTTTGCTACATTTATATTTCTCTTAATGTAGATGTAGCAAACGAGTATGCAGTTTACCTGATGGTAAGTTGCTGCCGACCATGGACATTTGTTAATCGACCTCAGATTAGAGTACTGATATAGACAAACGCGGTGATTTCCCTGACAACTAAGTTGGACGACTCGCGTGGCGGAGCGGTCACCATACCGGTCTGACACGCAGTGGGTTCCGGGTTTGATCCCCGGCCAGACAGATATCTGAATGATGAATTTAGATTTCTGTTCTGGGTCTGGGTGTTGTGTATTCGTCTTTGTGTGTGCCCATGGTATTCACGACACAGGGAATCCTAGTGTGGGGCTGTGAATGTAGAAAACGTCTTTTTTTAATTGCAGGTACCAACTTTTCTTTTAAAGATGGACTAGCAAACAAGAAGTTGCAGCAGTTGACTTGACATCTTTAATCCACCCCAGATAAAACCAAAATCCTATATGAAGTCGACCATAAATGTGCCACCACCTTGAAACTGCTTTAGTTGTGCTCGTAATTAAATTAGAATGATGTATAAGATTTTATGCCATATATTGCAACTTTATTGTTAGATTGAAGATTATAGTGTTCGGTATTCAGAGCACAGATGAGGCATTTTACGGTTTAGCGTGATTTAAATAATTATACATCTGGGCTCTAATTAGGGAATTGACTTGTAATGAATCTACTGTGACGAAGGGTGAACCCAGATTACTTTCTATTTAATTATGCTCAACGGGTTCCGTAAAGTTTCAGCGCAACAATAGAATACAAAATAATTGACACCCTTATTATGCTTAAGCTTGTTTAAACGTATCTTTGTGGACACTTTGTTTCATACTCACTTAAGCATGAATACTGATAATAAGAATTCAATAATCAACGCAATTTTTGTGGCGGCATTGCCTGAATTCAACAAAATGTATAATACAGAAACATGCTAAAGTTAGTATTGACACTAATAACATTATTACCGTGCATCACATTTAACTGTTACTATTTAAATGAGAGTTTATTCGAATTAATCTAAGATAGAAGATGTTGTACGTTGTCTTAATTTAGTATTTATTAAGATGTTTTTTTATGTAATTTAAATAGACATTTTATTATTTAATTTACTTTGTAACTGTATATTCATTGAAATATATCTTATATGCGTAGTCACAAAACGTATTGTCGTTCATCGGAGTATAAAGAACGGTACTAGCCTAATAGGATTACTAGGATTACGGCTCTAATGATATTACAGTACGGACGTGTGAACTAAGCCGTCGTTATTAAATATAGATATGCATGTAGATTTTAAAGCGACACAATTCCATAAGTTCAGGAAGACAACCGCGAAATCATACGAATGCAAACAGTTTGCATGTGACCCACCAAAGCCAGATGGTTCGGTGCATGTTTATTTTGATACGACCACCTTCGCATTTCCTTTTGATAGTCACCAGTGAAGCATGGCATTCGCAGTGCAACAGATGAACCTGTATCTATCCCTGTTACACTCGTATATTCAGCGGGAGAGTATTGTAAGCTTTTCTTTCAACGAGCGCCGGTTTCAGAAGTGTTGGGAAAGCTCTCAGTCCGCGCTCGTGCCGCAGGGCGAGCGGATGCGTGCTTGTGCCGCTTTGCGACTTATCGCGGATTCGAAACATCGCAGTTCGCACACGTAAAAATATTTACATGCTTAATACAGCGCTTTTTTACGGGTGCCGTATGAACTATGATCAACCGTACCCCAGTTACTTACAAGTTGTACTCTAATTGAATTTGATTAACGTCTGTTCGTAAGTGGAGTGTTTGTGTCGGATACCCACAAACTTTTTATTATGTTAACAACGCACACTTTTTAGTTGTTAGTTAAGCCGCCTCCCTTTTGACTTTCCTGCACTTTTATCATAATAAACCTATTGGTCCAATAAAGTGACTTATTTAATCCCTTACTATCTAATAAATATCCTATCCTACTTCATATCTTTATATATAGTTGTAGTGTAAAACTATTTTAAAACACGTCTGTAAGTGAGATACTTATTCTGGTACGCGGACCAAAGTTCGGGATTGATTGTATAATATCAGTTCGTGTGTGTAGTATATAGAATAGTTATAGTGTACAGTGTAAATAAATATATGTGAACAGTCTAATCGCAGACTTTCAACCCTCAAAGGACAACTACAGTTAATAATTGTTTCATAACACACAAGGTAAGGCTAATTAAATATTTATTTTTTTAATTCGGTAATCTGAGACAATCTTTCAATTATTGAGAACGTTAATTTTATTTCATTAATAAATAATACAAACATAAGTCGAAATATTTTAAATCATATTTATACTGCATGCTACCTACAATTTGGGCCAAAAAAATTCGTAGGCATCATAAAGAACATTAAATAGCTAAGGGAAATTACCATTAATTTATAACTAACACCATACATGGGCACTACCAAACTGCCACGCAGACAGTCTCAAGTTCGTTCCTTAGCCAGACAACAATGTAATAAATAATTAAGACAGGTACGTGCTGATAAAGAATGCTTATAATATTTAATACACTTTTGGACGTGTACATTTGATATGTTGCTTAAAAAATACCCTTTAAGGTATTTTTGAAGGTAAGGGTGATTGTAAGGGTATGTGTGTTTTCGTAGTACCCACGTGATTCTGAGCCCTATTATAAAACTTGAGTGTAACAAAGATATATTTAAGATAATTTTAATGACATTGTGATGCTAATCTACGACTTTGTTATAAATTAATAACATGTAAACTTATTTCCATGTAAACAGTTTTATTTATCATATAAAAAGTGCTTTTCATTACTTAGTTAATTGTTTCAAGTAAAAACACTGTTAACACAATCAACATTAATTAATTTAAAATGTCTAATTAATTATTTCACCGAAGCTATTTCTCTAAACATTAAACGTGGGTGTGATGAAAATGTGTGAGGATAATAAAAGCATATTAATTTAATTAAAGTACTTGGAGTTAATATATTATAATGTTGATTTCCTTTTAATTTTATTATAAGTTTTATGTTACCTACTGATTTGGTAGTGTCGAAATACAAAACTGATGAGTAAATATTGGTTTAAATAGTTTGAGTAACTGAAATAATCTATGAATTAACTACAAATAACGTAAATTCACTTGTTATTTAAGAAAATATTCAGAATATCAAGGTAAGTTTTTCACCTTTACGTACTGATTCTGTATTCCGAAATTCGAAATATTACTTGTTTTTAAAGTGTCTCGAAGTATGTTGAGGTACAAAAGTTAGATGTTATTGTATTCTTTAATAATAAAACCATTTCAAAGATTTAAGGGAAAAGAAGACGTGAATCTTGTAAAGGCTCATGGGCAAAACCAGTAAAAGTTGAAACTGTAGTATTTGGGCGCCCCTAATTCTGAGTTATTGAATATAAAAAGTTTACGGAATTTATAACTGACACCGAAATATAATTGAACCTTGTTTGTTTTATTGTACTTAAAGCACTGTGAAAATTTAACTAGTAGTTTAATATGATAAGTGATAGGTATTATTGAGTACGAAGGGAATCTTCTTTTTGAGCACATTCAACGTAATGTTTTTTACACTAAAACATGAAAACTATTATTTGCTTTTATGATCCATTCACCTATCAATTTTAGACTGCTACTCAATTTTTTTTGAGCGGTCCTTCTTTTAATGGTTTTAAAGGTTTGCAACTGATTAACTGATAGATAACAGAATTTTATATCGAACTTGCGCGGTTTATTAATAGTAATATATAAAGAATATTATTTTTGAATTATTTTAAGAGACACTCTAGCCCTAAGTAGTAATAACCTTAGCGAAGTAACTAAGTACTGAGCATGACATCTGAATATAGTGTAGAAAATATTATTTAATCTAAGTATTAAAGTAAGCAAAATGAATAATCCTGATTTTCTGGATTATTATGGAAATATTTTGCCCATCTCTTACAATACTAGGAGGTGTGCGAAATTTAACAACCCGCATTCAGCTGATGTGGTGGGCTACAGCCTTAACCCTTATCATTCTGAGATAAAAGTGCTCTGTAATGGGGTCATAAGGGATTGATAAATATACAAACCTATAAACCTACACTTCGTATAACTAAATGCATAGTCGAATCCTGAAAAGGTTGTGATTTGCGTAATTCGATTAAATTTAAAACAAATTGGGTTTTTATGCGAACTGAGAGCGCGATTTACTAACAGCTTTCAGTAAGCATGTTTTAATTATAAAATCGTAACGTAACGTAACAAAGTGTTTGTACACTGAATATATTTAAAAACAATTGTGATACAATCTATTTATTTGTTGAAAGCAAATCTTTTTTGTAATTCTTGTCAACAAATAGAGTTAATTTAACACTGAAATCTGTCGGCAGTTAAAATTCTCCAATAATAGACCACTAAAACTTAATCCACCAATCCGCGATAGAGTAGCTATATGTAGATTATCCAGTGTCTAGTGGTGGAATATAAATGGATAACCGCTATTCTTCGTTGATAGTCGGGACGTGGAAGCATGAATGACACGAAGAGAATATCGATGGAAATTTTTAAAAATAACTCGTACTGCGGATATTAGAAATAGAATTGTATTTCTCAATAGAGACGGATTTTCCGGTATGACGCCGTGCTGCAAATCTTCTGCCAATTCCGATTAATTGACAGTGATGGCAAATATTGAAATTGTTTTGAACTCTGATTCTACTTTAATGAGCTATGGCTAATAATATTAGTAAAAGATACTTTCTTTTCTATCTTTTGTTTTTCGTTTTCTATCTATCTTTATTAGTGCCATTAGTAACAAACCAGCACGGGATATCATCTTTTATGATTATTTTTAGCATATAGCTTTGTTTAATGTACTTTGCGTTATTTTACATAAATGTTCATTTAAATTTTAATTATGTCTTTATTATTTATTAAAGGTCTTATTTGACGTCTTATGCCATGTGTGAATTGAAACATGTAATTTACAAATAAGTAAACAAAATGTTTACTTTTTTTAATATTGGCTAATTCACACGATCTTTATTAGGTTTAGATAAATTTAAATATTACGAATCACGCTAATATACCCATTTTTCGTGCATTAAAATAAAAACAAGTTTTTTTCTTCGAAGAAAAGAGTAATACAAAAAAGAAGAAAACGTAAATAAAATTATAATGCGTATTAATTTGATACAGGAGTTATGTGTGGATTTCTGCTCAGTTATTCTAATTGGGTATACGTTAGGGTGTTATTTTAATGGCGAATTACTTTCATTCCGATTGACCACGAACCATAATGTCTTGAAGTCACGACCCAGAAAAAACTTATGAAAAATATTAGAAAAGTTTATTACTACGGTAATTATATCTAGACTCATACATTGTTAACCTAGTTTTATTATTAACCTATTATTGGTGTTTAACCTATTATTAAAGTATTATTGTAAGGACCACAATTAAATTTGTGATAATAAATACTGAAAAGATTTGTGGCATCCATAAATTTTCGGTAAATGATATAAAGTAATTGAAGCAAAAGTTGTGTTATCAATTTAATATATGAAATCACGGTAATCAACTCTTATAACCACAATTAATATGCAACACATACGGACAGTTATTTACAAAGTTGAGAAATGTTCGGACCGAGTCATTCAACCGCAAACATGGTTCCGCTGACCGTAGTTCCCTACTTTACATGATCAACGGACGCTCAGAAATCGTTAACGTTGTTTTAGTAAATAATTGGAACTAACCGGTTTTATATACAATTGTGTTACATGCAGTTTGTGTTTATATTATGGTCAATCCATTATTGTTCAACTGTTAGACACGAGACCCCTCTCAGAGGGAGAGGAATTTAAGCTATTGTCTACTCCGGTGGCTAAGTGTGGGTTGTTAGACTTCACACATCCTTGAGAACTTTTATCTTAAGAATTCCCAGTCGTGTAGATTTCCTCACAGTGTATTCGCTATTTAAGCAAGTTATAATATTATAATTAAATATACATAAATTCGAACCATTTCTTGGCTTCGAGGGGGAAACTTTCTAAACGTATTCGGTGACTTGGGAACGACACTGGGTTATGTAGGATTTCTACCCACTAAAACACCCACGGTGACCGTCCTCAGTGCTATGTGGAGAACTCCGGGATATCCAACGCAACACAAGCGGAGCCCTCTGAGCTCCGTACCCCTACCGGGCTCTGCTCTAATACGATTTCACCACACCTGTCAGTGTACATATGCGACGATATGCGGTCACACATACCGTCGTCCTTCCCGGAGTCGCTAACTGGACGGTTCGAGTTGCCACCCTTTCCGCCCACAACTACGAAAGCCCCCTTTTAGTCACCTCTTACGACGAGTAGGGCATACCATAGCTCTATTTTGGTACCGAGACTACAGGGACAACATAAATTCGTACCTAGGACACTCCAATTGAGAAGAAGTATTTCTAACCACTGCAGGTATTCGTTACGATTATCACCATGTACACGTAACTGCAATTGAAAATAATTCTAAAGATAAGATAAAGCTTGCAAACTCTAATTATGTGTTCTAATATTTTTGCCGTTGACGCATATGATGTTGATCGAGAGGTTTGGAGAGATATAGGAAACGTCCGTTGGATTGGATTTACGTCAAAGAACATAAATCAAATCTCTGATAAGGGTCAAGGTTATTATAGAGAAAATTATTATCTGAAGAATATTCATTGAATGCATAAACGTAGTAGATTACGACTGGTTGAAAGAATCCCTCAATTGGAAAAACGATTATATTTATATTAACGGCAGTAACATATTTTAGGTAATTACGTAATTTCTAATTACATTGGTATATTGTATTTTTAGGCGTAAATTGTATTTATGAAGCTGAACTTTTTGAGGTGCTACTCTGGAGATACTATTGCTAAATCTGCTTGTATTTAATAACACCAGTGTTAAGCGTCACTGTCTTTATTTCAGTCGTAATTAGATGATTATTATGTCCATAGATGATAGTAGTGATCTAACATCGTATGGGCTACATGCTTATTTGTTACTTCTATTTCATTTGATGTAATAGTAATTTAATGTAATAGCCAAATAAACCACACTTCTCTTAATAATATCCATAAAGGGGGAAAAAAATGGCGCAACAAGCGACATATATAGAAAAATAACAATTGAAAGTTGACAGGGAAATTCTAAATTCAACATCATTATATAAAATAAAATACAAATAAGAATGATGGTATACATTTCATACCAAATGGTACAAAAAATTACGATTACGAATTTCACGCGAAATTTGAAATGATAAGTTATATTTCTACGACACTGATAAATATCGAACCATTACCAGGTCTTTGAGTTACTTGCCATTTTGAGCTGCTACGAGAAATGTACGTGCTCTAATCTTAAGCCTACGGCTCTAAGGGATTGGAGATAGAATGTGGTTTATTTTTTATATATGTTGTATACTATGTATGTATGTTGAAGGCTGTTAACTCAGTGATATATTTTACTTTGCGAGTATTGGTAGAAAAATGTTACAGTTTTTGTTGAGATTATTAAAAAATAACATCGTTATTATACGTCAACTAATACGATTGAGTTGTTCGTACAATAACTGTTAAAATTTTAGACTATTATAGGGAATAATAACGACGTACCATACAATAATAGGCTCGTAAAATAATACCAGCTAAATCAAACTAAGCTAAACACATTAACGTGTCAATTTTTGCATACCGCAAAGAGTTAAAATAATTATATATACGCGTTATATTATGCAAATAAAAAAGTAAAGTACTCATTAATAATGTATACCTTAAAATATAATATTTACCAGATCCAGAATAGAAACAAAAATGTATCATTTAGATGTCACAGGTTAAACCCATTTCTAGCGTCAAGCAGTTCTTGCGTTTCTGTGGAAAAGTATGGAATCCAATTCACTTCTGATACCGAGAGGCGATCAACTTAGCCTACAAGAAAGGCGCACGTATCTGTGATAGGCGGCAGATAGAACTCATGTTTTATAAGAATTTGGTTACAAATCTCCACGGCGGCAGTAACCATTTACCATTAAATGGAATGCATACTTATTTGCGACTTCAACCTTGTAGAAAAAGTATAGAAAATTGGCTGGAAACGGAACCTGAGCCGCTTGTGTGATATACTGATCGCTGCGCACACGGCCATTTAATCAAAGTTACTTTCCACTATGACATTGTTGCCAGTATTTTCGTTGAATAAAAGTCAAAGACTACTTGATTGAAAACACAGTTACGTACAGTAAAATAGATATGCAAATCTAGAATCCTATGCACACTAGATTGATGTCAAAGGTCAGAGCTACCCACAAACAGTATCGTCAGCATTGGAAATGTTCTCTTCGTTAGTGAATCAAAATTCAAAGCGCTTCCTAGCCCTACGAGCCCAGATTGCCACTAGCTTTGAATTTGGAACCGTATGGAACCTATTGACTTTCGGTACTTAATATGCAAGGGTTACAACAATGCTGATTACTTTCGGCACTCACAACAACTCTAGTAGAGATACGTGAGTGTAGCTTCGAGAAGCTTCTATGTAGAAAGCGTTTATTAAACATGTTCCTGAGAATGTGAGTAATGACAGTCATGATAAGAATTCATTCTTTATAAGATTGAAATTACTAACGAGCATACAATCCACCTAATGTTAAGTGGTCACGTAATGGTCTAATAATGGTTGTGGAACAAGGTATATATATGTATAATATTACATGAAGCTAAACACGGATACGTTGTCACTCTTGAGGGCTAATATAATCGCCTTTATGTAAGACGCCCGAAATTACATTAAAAAACTTCCATCGAAATGCAAAAATTGCTTCATTTCCCAAATAGATATGGCAGCGGTACCACTCCGGTTAATTTACAATATTTCTATCACATTTTATGTCTAACTATCGGACTAGATCAAAGTGATTGTATACTAATCTCACAAATTAATCCACTTATACCTTTTCATTATATGTATTAACATATTTAGGCCCTCGAGCGGCAAATTTATCGGGAAGTAGTAGACCTTAATTCGTTTTATTCATAAGTTTTATGGAGCTTAATTGCAGGAATTATAATAGTTTTTAGCTTTTATGCATCGTTGATGTGACAATGGGTATGTAACGATAATGGAAATGTCAAACAAATCAATACAAAATCGATTTATGGCTTTTTAATGTACATGACATTGTTTTATTAAGTTGAAGCTAATTGTACAATTTTATCATTCAAACCATCTTTATATGTATGTATATTTTAAGCTACCATATTTCGCAAAACTCTAAGAGTTGTCGATGGATTAGCTCAAATTTTTTTCATAATTAAAATATTTATATTATAAATGCAACATATCTTATTATAAAGTTTTTACGGGGTGTATGATATTATTTCTAATAATTAATATCAGATTGAGCTACAATAAAGCGTAGCTGAATTTAGTTGGTCAATGGAATATATTTGATTGTAATAGGCATTTATTTGGTGTGGTATTTTAATAGCAACAATAGTCTAGATGTTGAATCATGGCTACTCAACCAAGGGGTTTGAGGTTGAAATTCCAGAGGAATCTCTGTATTTTCGAAGTTACCTGCGTGTTAGAAATTAATTATCATTTGCTTTAACGGTGAAGGAAAACATTACGAGGAAGCCTAAACACTTGAGAGTTCTTTGAACAAAACAAAGTTCTCAAAGGTGTCTGAAGTCTACCAACTTGAACTTGGTCACTCGGTGGACTGTGGCCTAACACCTCCCACATCTGAAAGGAGACGCATGCTTAACAGTGGAACAGTAATGGGTTCACGACGACTGTGGCAACGACTTAGCGGGTATAGGTAATGATATATTTTATAAATTTACTTACAGCTCTTTTTGACGTATTATAATTATATTTTTAATATTATGCGCTATTATTATATCTATATTAGTTTCCAGTTTATTCGAAGAAGCGATTGCGGTAAAATTAGTCTATGTTATAAATGTATTTAAACAATTCAGTAATTCTTATTATAAAAATGAGTTAAACCATAATGCAGTACAAATGTTATGCGTTTGTAGGCTGATTTTATTAATGTTTTTATGAAGACTTGGTTATAAGTATATTTTCTGCGTTCGAGGTAAACTTTTTGCGTGATAACAGGAAATTTTATAAAGAACATTCCCCTTCATGTTAATATATTCATACAAAAAGAAAGGCTTTCAGTATTTAATTTATCGAAGCTTTTTAGGAAACAATTATATAAGTAGATACTTTAACATCTGACTTGATTGATAATTAGTAGGCTGCGATTTGTTGTTTATTGTTTGTAAATATTACGTAAATAAATAATCTGATCTTCAGAAATACTTTTAAATACTAAAAGTACAATTAATGTTCCAATTTCCATTTGAGTGATACTAATGCATATTATGTGCTGGATTTTAGGATGCTGTCTCTTAACGCTCGTATGCATAAGCGCTTAAAGAGCATTGCATTAAATGTGAACCTTGGCGTTTTTCGATGAATGATGTATATTTATTAGACTATAATGTCCATCGACACCGCTCAAAATCCATCACAAAAAAGCGCCTTTGTTTCAAAACGCTGGCGTGTGAATGAATAGAAACCTATTTGTTTTATTTCATCGCTTTTTTAAGAGGTTAATAAAGCGTTCTTGCGAATGACCCCTTAGGCATTTAAAAAAAAACATCAGCATATAAAACATAATGATGTATTTAAGAAGTTTACATAAGTTTAATGCTATTTAAATATGTACTTTTAATAATAAATATTTCGTGGTAAATTAGGTTTTCTAGGCTTCTAGGCAAGTCTATTACGAAACGTCAAACCAAATGAAAGCTGTACAATTTATGAAGTTATTATTACACCTCATCATTATAATACTTACGGTGGGCCACACGACACGACGGCAATCTCATTTGAGATGATGAAGACAAATGGAGCGCGAAAATGGTTGCGTAGGTTACTTGAAAATGTAGAGATTCGGTTAATTTCGGTGCGCGTTTTATCAATTTCGTAGCACTCATTTCATGCCCCTAAATTTCGTTACTGTGAAATGTTTTGGTAGTGAATTATTTGCGTAGGAATATGTTTTCAACGTGATGGGATACAGTCAGGCTTTTAGCTATTTTGAGAGGGGTGCCTGTCCAGTTGTATTTTTTGTCTGTCTGTCAAATTAAAAAAAAATAAGTATCACATTTTATTTGCGTATTTAAAAAAATGGTCTAACCGTATCTGAGGAAGATAATATATTGATCTAATGAATATGCAGAGTACTTGTGCTAGTCACTTCCCTCAGATTGAAAAGGGTTCGCCCCAGTTTACAATATTGAACATGTGATTGGTTTCCTTCACACTATCCTGTGCGAAAAATTTGGACAGCTCTTTAGTTTTAAGTATATTCATGATATAATCATTGGAGCAATAAGTAATTTTGCCCTCAAATATTAACTCCATATTTTTTTTTTACTTATTGAAAATGATATAACGCATAATTTGTGACGATACTATTTCGTGAACTTGTATTATCAGATGCTCTTTTTATCAAATACAATGACAAATATGAAATTATAGGTAAATCATAAGAAGGGTGAAAGAAAACTAAGCTACCTGAAACCAAGCCCTTGGGCACAGACCTCTCAGAGTGAGAAGGGTTTTGGCTAAAGTAGTACATGTTGATTATTAACTAAATCCAAAATGAAGTTTAGACGAGACAAACAAACGGTATCCGAGGCACGTTGTCATGGTCACGTTCTCCGTCTCGAGGACAGGTGAAACTATCATGTTTGTGGTAATGTTGGACAAAATAAAGTAACGAAATAATGTTTTTTCCTTTATCTAAATTATTTAAAGGTGGTAGAACCCTTTGTAGTTTGACTCCGGCGGTACCACCGCCACACTTATTTCTGCCTAATAACAGCAG
>DWRA01000382.1:0-25983 GCA_018250295.1 Spathilepia clonius | reverse complement strand
CACTTACCATCAGGTGGACTGCATCGTTTGCTACTCCAGCATATAAAAAAAAAAAAAACATGCAGTCCATTTGATGGAATTGGCATTCTACTATTCTACAGTGAGTTTCTTTTTAATCGAACCTACACATGACAGGAATCTTACCTGAAGACGAACACAGATGCGTTGCTACTCCTGAAATCTAAGATGGAATACTTCATAAAAGTGTATCTCCCTTACCACACCCTTCAAACCAGAACAGAGCAGCGCTTAACACTGCTGTTATTAGGAAGAAATAAGTGTGGTGGTGGTGCCTCCGGAGTAGAAACGAGAAAGGTTCAACTAACTTTACAACCACATTTAGTACTCTAAAATACTCGTATATTAAAAATACTATAACATTTAAAAAAGTTGAGTGTGTTTTAATCAGAATCAGCTATGTTAACGGATTAATTAACAATGTATTATCAATGAGCTAGTTTTAGGGCACATCCCTATATAGTGACGTCCCTTGTAGTTACGTGACCTGTAGTTACGTGGCACGTAGTTACGGGCCAACAAAGACACCGTGGGCCATTAACTCCATTGTCCAAAGTTTTCGTGAAAACAGCGGTGTGTACTCCTCCATTTTTGTGTGCGAAGCGAGGCGAGTTTCCTTCGAAATTGTTGAGTGGTACAAGTGATAAGGGAAAACGGTTTGCTGAAAAATATATCATTTTAGGGATATATCAATTTTATGATCTCTGTGATAGGGAACAAAATAACAATAGAGGACAAACGAACTTATGATTCATATGATGGTGCGTAGTCAGTGGAAATCGATACTTCACTCTAAATAGTACTAAAGTCCTAAGTGAACTAATCTATAACGCCTTGTGACATCACACACACATCTGAGTCCTTGAAGCTGTGATACAGCAATACTTAACAATGTGGTTATTAAATAAGTTAAAATAGATGTGACGTTGGTACCCAAATTCTTTGTTCCAGGTGTGGATGCCTAGAATAGAATGTATAGAAGTGCCGTTCAGAAATAAGTGATAGTCTTGCCGTTTAAGTTTAGAATTTAGATATTTTGTCTAGGTTTTGGTGTTTGTGCATCTGTGTCCGAGACACATAGAGAATCTGTTAACTATGAGGATCCAAATTATATTTTTTACTTAAGATGATAAGATTTTACGATTATGTAATATGTATTTGGTATAAATTGCATTTTACCTATGAAGGTGTTTGCACCATCCCAAAAGTCTCATCGCAGCGTTCACCGTTTAAGTTAGGTATTTTATTACCCTTCGGCCATTGTGCCAACCCCATTATTACTGAGCAGTAGGGTGGACATGCGTTGTGTATCGGACAAGTCGACTGTAAAACGAAACCCATTGTTTATTTTCATAAGTTTTGGGACATTGAGCTCTCGAATGGACCTCTCTATTTTAATAATGTTTTGGTTATTCAGTAAATACGTTTCACTGGGATAAAAAAATAAATGACAGAAATGACTTAATTGTACACAAATAACTGTGAGCTTTGTTAGTACTGTTTATTCATAATGAATAACAACGATTTTATTCGCGTTTTGCATTCTATCTCTTCGTTACTTTCGTAAGTATTCACGTTATTAGAAGTTACTGTTTCCAAACTGCAATAATGACACATAATTTTGTTGTGGTAAATACCCATGTATTTTTAATTTGTATAAAATACAAGCTGTTACAGTTTTCATTCATTTCAACATAGTATTTTTTTTTCAAATACAAGTCAAATTGATTGATTACCTTTGTTTTTGTCGTGAATACCTCATCAAAACATTTCAATTTAATAATTTATATATTTTTTTATCGATTTATTCCATACATAAATAGAAGTAACAATGTTCTATCTCCTTGTTTTGCGTTGCGCCCAATACATATTTCATATTTCTAGTAGTTTTTTACCTCAACATTTAAGTTAGTTATTTTATTACCCTCGGCCATTGTGTGATCCCCATTATACAGACTAGCGGTGGGGTGGACATGCATTATGTATCGGCGAACTCAACTGGAAACATTAAGACCTTTATTTATACCTTCATTGTCCTTTACCTTTAGGCAGTGGGTCACACGGTAAATGTACACACACCTTTGTAATGTATTAGAATAATGTAGCGTCAACTACTCATTATGCCGTATAAAATAATAATGACTTTGAAAAGAAAGTTGGATTTTAAGGTGTTAAAGTGGCTATTAAACTATGATTTTTTTATGAATACGTGCTTGACTTAATTGTCACTAGTATGGTGTGTCGTGTAGGGTCCGCGGGAAAGCAAAATAGAAAAGAACGAATAGAAATATTTGATTCAAAGTAGTTTACCCTTAAACGTCACTAATTTACAAAAAACTTCGCTAATTATTTTAGTATAGAGAAGAAGCAGCAAAAGAAACTCCATACTAGACATCTTTAAAAGAAATTTATACAGGAAATGTAAGCTAATGGAGCATGAGGAACTGGAGCTTCTACAGACCACATAATTTTGCCGCTCAAATAAAGCAATTGTTTTATAATACTCTTCTTTATACAGCGTTTGTTTACTAACCTGGTTTATCTTTCTGTCCCAAGGTTGGTGTGATTACAAGTAATTGGTACCTTCCTCTATCAGAATGCATCGTGCAGGACGGCGCTCTGAGTTGTGGGGAGAGGGAGAATTCCTTCGGTACCCATAAAAAGTGTTGCAGCACTGATAATAAATGCAGCTTCATAATTTTGACAGAGATGGTACGTGGCAACTGCCACCCATGGACATTTGTAATCGACCCCGGATAAGACTGGAATACTACTTAAGATTGACCACAGATGCATTGCTACTCCTCAGGTGTAAGTTGGAACGCCTTGGATAAGTATGTCTCATTTACCACACTCTTAAAACTATGTAGAAGACAGCAGCATATAACACTGCTGTTATTAGGCAGAAATAGTTGAGACGGTGGTGCCCCCGGAGTCGAACCATAAAGGGTTCTACCACCTTCACCAGAAATACTACTGTAGTTCTGTAACTGAGATAGTCAGCCGAAAAATGTAATATCAAGCTTTGCCATATTAATGCGGTTTTAAACAGTATTAATATAATTATGTAAGTAAGTATTACCTCAAAGTCCTCCACTAAGCGCTGAGGGCAGCCACCGGAGGATTTTAGTGGGTAAAATCCCATATAACCTGGAGCCGCTCCCACGGCACCGGATACCTTACGAAGGTTCCCCCCTCGAAATAAAAAAGGTTGTACCTTAAAACAGAATTTTTAAATTCAAAGGCGTTATAAAATTAATTACATCTTGCTATCGTTTAAAACGTATAAAAACGCCCCACCTAGTAAAAGGCATTCGATTAAAAATTTTACGACAGGCCCGAACGGCCCTAAAATGAGATACTAAATCATTTACAATTTATGAACGATGAGTTACGGCCCTATTCGAGATAAGCCGCAACTCTTTGCTGCGTCTAGAATTAAAAATTTAATATGAAATGAAATAATGGACTCTAGGTAAGGTCGGAGCTCCATTATTTCTTTTTGTTGAAGCTCAGAGAAAGAAACAAGGAAAGAACTACATTTTAAGTTTTTAAAGTGCTCAACAGATGTGGAGACTATGTGGTGGTAGTGGTGACTGCTGTCGTTGGATACCAGATCAGGGTGGGTCACTTTTATAGCAAACTCTCAACTGAAAGTATACACAGTACATACGTAGGTAGCTATGTATTTTAAATTTTTGCATTTTTTTATATTCCATGTGATTGCATCAAATTTAAACTACAACTACGACCCGCGTGGCGGAGTGGTCACCATACCGGTCTGGCACGCAGTGAGTTCCGGGTTCGATCCCCGGCCAGACAGATATTTAAATGATACATTGAGATTTCTGTTCTGGGTCAGAGTAAACACGTGTATTCGTCTCTTTGTATCCATGGCACCTATGACACAGGGAACACCAGTGTGGGGCTGTGAGTGTAAAAAGTGTCTCATTTAACAGAAAAAAAAGTAGTTGCTACTACTATTATTTAACCTAACGGGAACAGTAAAGGAGCATGCAGTTCAGCTTAGTCTACCGAAGCATTAGAGATTCTGTGGACTAATGCGCATTATTAATAAAATCGATCTGTCGGTCAAACCGAAATTTGATTGTTTTATAGGCAGAAATTGTCAAATGCTGATCTCTGTTTTATTGCAAATCTACTGTTACATACCTGTGTATTTTAACGAATTAAAAAGCATCATTAAAACAATTTCATTTCACATAACGTTCCATAACTTGAAAAAATTATCTAATATATTTTTATTAAATAATGTGTTCCAAATAATTCATTTAGTAGGAAAACTGAGGATAAACGGGTATGAAGCGCGCCTGTGCGACGCCTACCCACTTAATGCTACGAAAACAAGTCCACCGAATTATCTACAAGGGACTTTTAGCACAGCGGTAGGTAAAATATTACCCTGTTTTTGTAAAAGGAAAAGAGCTTACGGTAATGCTTCGAATCTGGTGGAAACTTTATCACCTTGATTAAGTGTCGTAGACTTTTATCTAATGTAGCTGCTGCAGTTCAACTGATGTATACTGCCGACAGCAGGCAGTAAATGGTATAGGAAGACAACTGAACGTAATCATAAATGTTGTACGTGAAATGTGGGATACCTCGTTGATTTTTTTTGGTTTAAAGAAAACATTTTTAAATTTTTATCCTTACAGAAAAATCCATCCAAATCGGTTTAACAAATATAGATGCATAGATAACTAGTCATAGATAAATGGTATGTATGGAATTAACAGATAGATATAAAATATTTTTTGTTTAGAAAAAAACAGGTGTATTTTAACAGGCCACAGAAAATTAATTCAGCACTAAGCTGACTTTTTTAAGTAAAACCGGCCTAGTGCGAGTCGGACTCGCAGGCGAAGGGTTCTGTAGCATTATCATTTAATAATAAATAAAGTTGAACAGTTTTCCAACAACCAACATAAGTTTGTTTTTATAGTGTTTGTACGAATTACAAAGTTATGTTATTCGGTTTTGGAAAAAGTGCTATGTCTCAAAAATTGTCAACCATATGTAGCTCGAACTAATTTTCATTCTAAGTTTTCCTTGACATCTACAACATATGCTTTATCCAGATTTTTCACTCTCGTAGTTTAAAAGTTAGAGGTGGGGACACACATTTTACCACTTTGAAAGGGCTTCTCTCTCAAACAATCGACTCTGAAATCTCTGGTTTTAGAAACCTCAGTGTCATTTTTAAGACCTTTCTATAGACACCCCACACGTGTAGGTAAGATGAAAAATATTTTTTTTGAGTTTCACTTCCATGTATGAGGAGCCCCCCAAAATTCAATATATTTTTTATTTTTGTACATAATTCGGAAAACTGTTTACAGTCTACACTTACCTACTAAGTTTCAACTTTGTAGTCTTGATAGTCTCCGAATAAAATAGCTATGACATACGGACATACGGACAGACGGACAGACAGACATGACGAATCTATAAGGGTTCCGATTCTTGCCATTTGGCTACGGAACCCTAAAAATGGTATATATTCATTATTTAATTTGAATACCAGTAAGCTAATTAATAACCTAAAACCTAAAATATTCCTCGTATCTCGCATCAAACTCCAAAAAATCATAAGGGTCTGCGAAAGCCTAAGTAATCCTAAAAACCGTTGCACTAAAATCCAACGGTAACTCACTCCATGGTTTAAAGTGGTAGCTAAAATTGACCTTCAATTTGGCCAAAGTGCACCAATTTGAGCCCCCTTTGAGCGCCGAGGGGTCAGTTGCTATCATAGACAAAGGCCTATTAGCATAAGGGTTGAGTCACATTGGGAACTGGAGTTGCGTACCAACAATACGTATTGAAAAATTTAGAAATGTTTTCAACAATAATATAGTTTCTCCTGAAATAAAATATGTTATTTAACTGCAAGAGATGTCAAAGATGTGCGTTATGGAGTTTTTTATGTCGGTCCTTCACCGTAACGAATCACCTTGTGACGTGGTAGTAGATTATTGACATTCGAAAATAATTCTGCGAAGAATCCTTTAAATTAAACACCTATTTTGATTTAAATTTTTAAAACTAATTTAAAACCGTATTATGGCTCTCAAAATTTTCTTTTAATAACAATAGTAATGAATTATATTTCTCGCATATCTAACAGCCCTTAGTTATCGAACAACTTGTTCACCAACCCTTCACACGAGGGTGGCTAAATAAATACCGTCATTAAAATTTGGCATTGTCCTCGCAGAAAGGAAATATCGCCACTAAATCTTGCGCAGTTTACAGCTGACGTCAAATAGGTTATGTATAGTTGTGGGTTATCAGCACCTACCCTGGGTATGGTGAAGGAAGGTTGTTGAATAATACTGGGAATAAATTAAATTTAGTATTATCTGGTTAAACAATATTAACTGCAATATATTCAAAGGGAGTTTTGTTCGTATCATATAATAATTATATACTATGGTGTATAGACCTTTGGATTTTTTTCCTTACTTTTCTACTTGTATGCCAGTTTTTTTCAATTTTATTTACCAGAGATGTTTAGGAAATAAAAAACAATGTTATGAAAAGCAATACCCATTATGAAACAAAATACTCGACCGATTAATAACAACATGAAAATCAAATATTATAAGGTATTGCACGAGGTGACAAAAGTAGTAATGTTAGGTTTTAAAATTGTTGTTTGTTAACGTACGCAAGTTAACGTACCCGTTAACGTACGCAAGATTTATCATGTGATCCTTCATTCGAGATCGGGTAAGGTTAGATTAGTGTTACAAATATATATTAAATAAGTCTAAAAAAACTTATTGTTTTTCATATTTTTCTCATTAAACCCTTTCATTTGATACCCATACCATGGGCATGCATAAAATATAAGTGCATATTGGTTCGCCATATTGGAACGTCAGCCATATTGGATTTAAAATGACGTCACAAATCTAATCAGGCAATCCAAACAAACCTCATCCAAACAAAAGTGTCTGTACAATTTCAGTTCAATCTGTTAGAGGTAACAGGTTTACAATTCTGTTGCAATATTTGAACCTTACGTACATGTAAACCAACAACGAAACTTAGACATAAAAACTTAAATGAAGAATAAATGAAATAAAGAAAATCTTTCAAAGATGTATTTTATATGGAATATGTACGAAAAATTAATGGTTTAACAATTTTTAATGAGATATAGCATAGCATAAAGCAATAGAGCGTAGAAGTTTAAAAGAAATATTGAAAATTAATATAAACGAGCTTTAGCAGACAAGTTAAGCTTTATCGATTAGTTAAGTTTACTTTAAATAATATGCTTAAAATATTTTTTGTTATAAATTTTGTTTCATTGCTATGCGAAATCCCTTCGCAACGAAAGGGAATACTATGAATTTAAAATAAGCAAATTTTTGTTATTACATTAGAAACAAAATTTATTGTAGGCATGTCGTAATTTCGTATGAGCAAATGTGGGTTAAGTGTTAGGGTGCTACAATTTACTGCGGCGCGGTCAGCCGGCCCGCTCCGCCGCGATAAATTAACGGACGTTATTACCTTTTCGTATGGATGAACGTGGTTGACGTTTCGTTGTAATATTAGGTACGTAAAGTTACTGTGTGCAATTAAGTGTCCTTTACTTGTTCCTCATAAAACTGTAATCGTTTAGTTTAAGGGTTCCAGTAGACTAGCTACTTACCTTCGGCGATTGAACCCTTAGCAGGTTTCTGACATAGACCCCACGCTGTATATCTTTCAAATCTCTATTAACATTCTAGGACTAGGTTATAATAAGTATATACATCTAAGTTACACAACGAATGATATTATTCTACCTACCTAATAAACTTTCAATTTGACCCAATGGTCAAACAATTTTCATCGGAAGATTTTGATCAAAGTCAAACTTGCTTACTTTCGGATAGACCCGAAACTTCAGTAGCAGCATTTACTAGTTCAAACTGGATTAACAATGTGTAATATCAAACAATGTTTCTAACGAAGGTTTAGAAGCATATATTAAGCTCCACATTTACATATAATTTTAGCACAAACGTGTAAAATAAAAACAAATGTAGGATAAATGTTACAGTAACACAAATGACTGCGGAGCGGTCACCGGCCTGCCCCTAGGCGATAAATTATGTAATAATATCCTTTGTATATGAAGGGACTGTTTTATATTATCATACTAACCGTATTTCGTATTTAGGTAACCCAATAACAATTAATATTTTGGTGGGTAAACGTGTTTGTGTCTTGTTTGGACCTGTTTTACCCTGTCTAATTAGTTAAAAACTATTAAATAGAAACTTGTAAGTTCTTGTATTTTTCATACATCTATTCATATAACGTGTAAACCTAATACGTATATACAAATAAAAAAAATCCTGAACTGTTAGCTTGTAGCATTAAAATAAGTGATTTTTGCTAAATGCATGCGAGAGTATGATTACATGATAATAATTATTATATGATAATTACAAAAATAATTTATTAGGATTTTTTTCTGTCTGTTTTTTCAACTCGACTCGAAATGGCTCGACTCAATGTCGTGAGACTTACACTGGCAAGTAGCTGATGTTATAAGGAGTAACTTAGACTACTTTTATTTTAGACAATATTCCAAGTTCCGCGTAAAAAATAAACTCTGGTTTATATAGTTTGATCTGATGATATATTTTCTAAGGCGTGTTAACTTAGTCCGCAGGGGTAGCGACTCAACTTTGCCCGACTTTAGGTAGAATTCTAATTTTATCTGGGGTCGTACAGATGTCAATGCGTGGCAGTTGCCGCTCACCATCAGATGGACTGTGTGCTCGCTTGCTACTTCCATCATACAGTAACAACACAAATAGTACGGTCTACAAAAAATCTGAACGTTGCGTTTATATACAATAGATACATTTACGTGACTATGCGGCTCCTATACAATGAAGCTCAAAGTTGTAATGATAGACATTATCTGAAGAGCTGAGAACTTAAAGCTTAACTTAGAGTTTAGAGGAAAAGTTGAACATTTAACGAGCCTGCAGCGGGCTCTTTGAATTAAATCGCTTTACGACATTTACATAATTGTACAGCTGAAAGCTCACTTGAGCTTTCGTTACTCTACTCTTAAGGCTCCTTCACACGCGACTGAATGAATCTGTGCGGTAAAATATATTATGTTTACAAGAAGTTGGAAACATTAAGATGGGACACTTTATTATTCAAATAATTTCAAAATTTTATGAATATTGTTCAAATGATATTCGTAAAATCTTGAACCAACTTCATCAATCCAAACTGAAGCAGCGTTGTGGCGTGATTTTTTTAAATGAAGTAGCAATTGAGGATACATGCACCTGATGTTAAGTGTTCCCTGCCGCTCATGAACCAACCCCATATATAACAAAGGTTCTAGATGAAGCCGGCCGCAGATGCGTTGCTATTCCTGTGAACTGAGATGGTCGCCGCATATGTAAGTCTGTAGGCCTGTAAGATTTAATCCAGTTGTAGGAAAATACCCCCTGTCACGTGATAGTACGAGGATAAAATTTAAGATAGGAAAGCTTTTAAATCGACAGCAATGGTGCAGCAATTATTTTGCTGTAATTATTTTTGCTATTAAAGTTAAGCATTCCAAACTAGTTTAAGTTTTTCTGTAATCAACTTCAGGAAAAAAATCTATTTATATGACATT
Organism: Spathilepia clonius; assembly: GCA_018250295.1. Lineage (NCBI taxonomy): Eukaryota > Metazoa > Arthropoda > Insecta > Lepidoptera > Hesperiidae > Spathilepia > Spathilepia clonius. Next base: position 16,295 of record DWRA01000382.1, on the reverse strand, counting down.
TTATGATTTGACATTATTGAACACCTAATATTTAAATTTATTGTTGTAATTATATAACCCACTGTGCTTTAATTCTAGGTTTTTTTTCTAATTCAGGTAAGTGTGAAGCTTCTTTATACAAATCGTAAACCCGTCTTATTTCGGATTCTGTTCGTTTTACGGAATAAATGGCGGTAATTAGTGTTATTATTGAACGTACTTCAAGATGTTCCCGTACTGTAATGATGGTTTCAAAAGATAAAGTGAATAGTAACTTTCAAGGAAGATAGATATTATATTTGTAAGCCAAAGGAGATATTTATATGAATTTTTCTATTATAAGAAGGTTTTTAAAGTAACAGTGCTTATTTAATTCGTGGTCAAATCTTCATATTTAATCTTTAATGTTGGGTAAGGGAGACATACTTATCTAAAGTGTTCCAACAGCGTAACTACTCATTTATAATTGACCTTTGGTAGGTCTTCTATCTTATCTGAGATTGATTAAAGATGTGTGGGCAGCAGTGGCCACTTACCATCAGGCGGAGTGCAAGCTCGTTTGCTGCTTCTATATTTAAAAAAATGTGTGCTGAATTTAGTTATGTCTATATGGCGCCGAGATAATATTTGAGGTAGTGTAGTTATATTTAGTAATATAAAATGGCGCCTGAGGCGTTCCAGTCCTTAAAATTTGCTTTTGATGTCTTAGGTTTTCTATAATTGTTAATTTTAAATAAGTATTTAGTTACCTGTTATGCCTGCACGTAAGAAAAACGAATGATGTGTTTACATAATAATCAACAGACTAATATCGCAATAATTTGCAAGATGGCAGCCGACGGGCTAACATCAATTACTAACGGAAGCCATTAGCAAACCGCAACATGTCATCCCGGCGAGCTTCCCGGAAGTAGTCCTGTGGGACCGCCTTTGTCTAACCCGGGCTCTCGAACGTTCTCTTTTAGTATCCGGGACTTCGTTATAGCTTTAGGGTTGTTTAGACGCAAAATTGGTTATCGAAGCCAGTTTTGCGATTGGCAGAATATTGAGGCAAGAATTAAATAGTTTCAGACAAGATTGGAAACCAACATGCCAGCGTTTCTATTTGCTTATACTTTGTTTTATATAACCGTGAGCGAGAAACTTAGTCAAAACTGCCTTTTGAGTTACACCATTTGTTGAAATAAATTAAAATTTGCGTTAACTTTATTATATTTAAATATTTTTGGTAAAAATAATCCTTGGTGGTAAATTGTCGCTGCTCTGTTCTTATTTGCAAGGTGTGATAAAAAAGATATACGTATCCGAAATATTCCAACTCAGTCTTTGGGAGCAGCAACTCATTTGTGGCCGACCTTAGGTAAAATTGTTATCTGGAGTCAATTACAGATGTCCGAGCGGCAGTAGCATTAGGTGGGCTGTGTGCTCCTTTGTTACTGCTAGGTTTATTAAAAAAACAATATTCTTATGAAATTAGGCATGAAAACGTTACTAAATTTGTAGACTCAGATGGATCGCCTTGAAAAAGTATTTTTTTTACCATACTTTCGTTACAATGACTTCAAACTACAAGACAACAGGGTTACATTACTCCACCACTGACGAAGATCAAAAGATTCTACCACTTTCGCTATTTTAGGTAAGCTGTCTAACTACCAGCCTGTTTGTAATCTCCAACAAACATACAATTACAATGCATAAGACTCACCGCAACTGCCTAATCGAGTCCACTTAATGAATGTAGAGAATAATGTATACCAGAACAATTGACTCGTGTTAAATCGTAGGCATTGCATACTAAACAAGGATATCCAAGGTTAACGCATAACATTACACAAACTACTCGCTTTGTTTAATCTGATGCATCAAATCGACGCCAGTACGTACTTATATGCCTGTTTCTGCCTTATAACAGAGTTAGGCACATTTTGGTTTGAAGGGTTTGGTAAGGAAAAAATACTTAACCGAGGCGTTGTAACGTAGTCCTCAAAGGTACACATGCGTTGTTAACCTAGCTGTGACCGACCTTGGGTAGGATTCTAATCTTATCTGGGGTTGATTACAGATCTCCAGGTGGACTGCAGCCTGCTTTCTACTTCAATAATATAAAAAAAACACTTATCTATATAGATAGTTACGTAGGATATCATTCTGTTTATTTTATAAGATTCAAGGAGCTGCCGAACTGGCAGGCCACCTGATGCTAACTCGTCACTGCCGCCCTTGGATATCTGTGACCAACTCCTCACAGAACAGGATTTACCTGAAGTGTATATCATATCTCAGACGTGTTTCCACTACTGAGAACAAAAATGGCTAGATCATATGTAAGTTACAAATATATCATATGCTACATTTAAAAAATGACTTGATACTGTCAGGTAACTAAATCAAGATTTTGGGTCTAAGGCAGTTGTTGTTGTTGTTGAAACTGTTTTTAGGTTTATGAAAATAGATGCAGCATTATTTAATCATTATTATGTTTTAAAATAATATGGTATCATCGTTGCAGCTTAGAGAAGCTGACGTTGTCGCCATAATTAATTTTCTAAAAATATTATAAACACACCTAAGTATAACGCATGTTAAAATAATTTCCAATCAAATTTAATAGTCCTTCTCGGAATCGAACCTGTATTTAAATTTAGCATAATTAGAACGGAACATGCTGATAAAACATCACTACCAGTAAACATATCTATTTTATAGAGCGATTACTTATTTAAAAAACATTGATTAAATTAACGCCATGAATAATAATTATCTGCATAATACAACCGACGCGTGTTAAACTTAGGTATAACTGTTGCATTTCATTATGAACCGTAGAGTTGTCGATTTTGCTCTTTAACCCTTTGTAATAAGAGCTACGTATAGCGTCTTGGTGTAATGAACGTGAAACAAGACGATCCAAGGTTAAAGTCAAGGACAGGTGTAATTGAATACTGACGTAACTATGGTGCATGCCATGAACAGGTCTCCCCGCCAGCGAGCAAGTTATAAAGATTTTTTACCACGAAAACGGAGGAGAAACCAATTTCCTCCCAAAGTGTTTTTGGAACGATATGACATAGGGTTTTTCAAAAAAGGTGCAATAAGATCTCTTTTTCAAATTCGATGCATTGACATTTCCTTTTGTCTCTAGTCTGGTAGCAAATGTTCATAGGCGACAGTAACTACACATCCGTCAAACCACAGTAGTCGAACCACAACGGGTTCTACCACCTTCCGTAGCTATCGGTGAGACGAGCGGCGCAGTGCACACCACCATTATGGAAATGCACAGCCATGAGTCATGGTCTAGCCTCGTGTTTTTCCACGGGTTATCACATCCGTTTTGCTAATATTTTTATCAAAAACTTCCGGTGCAATTCGTCCTTTGATAATGTAGTCCCATAAAATTCTGTGGCTCCACTTCGCCTTCTATTTGCAATCAAAATGTGTACATTTGGATAATGAGAAGCTATTTGAAAATGGGATTAGGTCATCGTGTAAGTAAGTAAATGCTGATGTATTATTTTCGAAATTTTATGCTCTTAAATATAGTAATTTTATCGCAAATAAATTATTAATTCCAAATCAGGTTGAGTATTAAAATTTACCTTTGATTAATTTAAAGACCAAATCAAAAAACAGAATGGGTGCAGATGCTATTTATAAAGTCCAAAATAGCGAACACTTTAGAGTCGAGACAATAGAATTGGCATAGTTTTTGTGTTGACATAAAACACATTTGGACCTTCACATATGGTACAGCTGTCCCATTACACCAAGACATTTCTGTGTTCAAATGTTAAGAACATTACACAAAGTTAATATATAAACAAGCAGCAGTAACATTGATGGAGTAAGCTCCAGGGATTGTTAAGAACAGTCTGATTTGGGCTTTAGGGATGCCTACTCTTATTGTTTTCGAGGAACATAGAAGACAATAGTGTTTTATTTCAACTACTGCAGGCTTTGCATCCTTTCAAGTGTGTGGGTTATAACGAAAAGTTAACTACTTAATACGCAAGTCTTTATAAGTGTTTCCTATGATGAACAAACAAAGATTAAAGTTTATCAGGACAACATCAAGAACAGATTCAACAAAGTTCTAGTTTCATCATTTAAATGTCAAATAGATGTTTTTTATCAGTTTCAAATAGATGGACGTAAGAGACTTTGGCTTACACCATATTATTCTGAGACGAGAATCGTGCCAGCATGACTTTTTTTAACAATATGGAAGTAGGAAAGAGGTATACAGTCTACGTGATTAAAAGGCCACTACCGCATATGGACGTCTGTGGTCAACTCCATTAAATTAAAGCCCTACCTCAGAGCGGATATAAATGCGTTGCTACCTCTGAAGACTAAGTTGGAACGCCTCGAATGAGTATATCTACCTTGTCGCACCCTTCAAACTGGAATACAGCAGCATTTAACACTGCTGTTAGGCAAAAACACATGCGGCGATGGTAATCCTGGAGTCGAAACACATAAGATTCTACCTTCAAAACGATAACACGAAAATTGAATAAACTCGGAGATTTTGGATGGTATTGGAAAAATACAAATAATATCGTTATCAGCCAATCGGCTCAGTTCGGTGCAGGCGATATCGATTTATGTAACTTATCTGCTAAATGTGGGTCACGTAAATTGTCACAGGTGTAAGATAAGAGGATTATTTAAATAGCTGCTGGAAAGAACATTGGAGAAATGGATCGGCTGTTTTCGTTGTAGTTCAAAGCAGGATTATTTGCTTATGGAATTGTATCAATAATCTTGTATCGATTTTGTTGTAGAGGTAAATTTTGGAATAGGTTTTGTTCCCTTGATAATGAAGTTCGCGTTTATTGCAGATCTTATAAGTAAATATTTTAAAACTGTTCCTGATTGATTTTTCAGTTTTATCTTATTATTAATTCCTATTTCATGTCACTAGTGCTTACAAAGTGTTGCCTCTGGTCAAACTCTGCTGGTACCCCTATCTTCTTCTTCAAAACTTGCCCTTAGATTCAAAAGAAGGTATCAGGAAAATGTACATATTAGATAAAACTGATTCACGAAGAAAATCTTAACTTGCTCTTAACATTCTTAAGTGAAAAGCAAACAGTTTTTCGCTTTTGTCATGGTTAAAATTAGCATTATTTAAATATGGCAGTAAATTTTCTGGTGATTCCCTAAAGCCATTCCCTTCGAAAATCTGCGTAGTGCAGGGAGCAGGAGCATCGCTTAGCAACAAGCCCCTCTCACCCCATCGTGGCCCCATCGTTATTACAATCCTTCTAATATTCCCTAGAACATCCAGAAAACATCCCTAAGACCATGTCATAGGGCGTATGGTCATGTGGAAGGTACATAAGAAAATAATTCATGCGAAAATGAACTCTTAGCTAATCGAAAGTAAGTTCGAAGTGGTGTGCAGCAGTCGTAGATGCATTCTGTTTAATATCAATTTGGGGATCCGTTCTCATTGGAAATTTAACTTTGTGTTAAGAAGTTAAAGTTGGATTACCTTTGTTAGGGTTTTCAAGTGCATGTTTGTTGATACACCCACGAACAGGTATGTTGGGGTCCGTCAGGAAAAAGTGAGGATTTCTACTCGTTTTTGTCGATTGTACAAAAAAATGGGTTAAGTGTTTGTACTGTTTTTTACTATTTTCATAAGTTAACACGTGTAACTTGAGACGGCACGACATTCGAAATTATTGTCGTATGATGTTTTGAATTTTATTTCTGTCTCAGTTTTTGTTGAAGTTAGCATTTATTGAGTTATGATGCTTGGTACGCAGGAAGAAAACAAATTCAAGAAGAGCCGTGACGTGTCAGTCATCGAAACTTGTAATATATTGGATGCAAATAAAATGGACATTTCACACCAACAAAATATTGCAACAATGATTTCTGTTATATAAAATGAAAAGTAAAATATCTTATAAAAATTTTAGCTTTCTCAAATCTCCGTAAGTTTATTTGTAAAGAACGTTGAAGCGTCGAAAATATTCATATTTTATCAGAATCTCACCAGGATTTCAGCCTAGATCTAGAATATTTCCTTTTCCTTTAAATTGTAATGTTCGCGCGGAAGCTTAAACTCTATTACGAGGGGAATATAAATCATATTTCAAAGTATTTATACTGACAAGGCAAAGTGGGCTTTAATACTATAAATCTTAGGATAGTTTTTGCGTGAGGATGTCTGTGAGAGGGTTGGAAGGAATAGTTTTTCGGTTAAGGCTGCAAATTTCTTTGAAGGCAACACGTATTCAAGCGGAAATGGAGGAAAATACTCAAGGCTCCGAGGTGGTGTGGTGGAAAATCAAAGAGGTATAGGAAAATATGCTATTACCAGCACTTCAGATTTGGTATTCACGTCCCTAACGCGAGGCGCTAGATTCCATATTGGAGATATTGGAATACGTACCGGCGTGGAAGAGTATGTGGACGTATCAGTGCGTAGAGAATGATGCTGAGAATGACTGTACAGTTTATACTTGCATCTTTAAAAGAACTGTACTCATGTTTCAATTAAATTTTATTGAAACGAACAAAAAACCGCGTTTTAGTTTTCTCCTCTATTCTAATGTTAATAAGTGTTGTGTTTATACACAATAGCATAAATTTAAGAAAATCTACACTTTCTTTTGGTCAAATTCAATTCAAAATAAGCGTAGGAAATATAAAACGTTTTAAAACTATGAAAATAAAAAAATAAAATATCAGTTCCAATAAAACAAATGAAGTAACTATTATAATTTTTGAAAACATAAAGAGAAGCGCCTAAATGTATCAGCTACTTCATGATTAGCAAGACCCTATACAAGGTACAAAAGCAACTTCAAGTCCAGATGCCAATGCTTGTTTTAAATTACCCTTTTGCTAGGTATAAAAGGGATAAAATGTAAACTATGAATATTAAAGAGATATCTATTTTACATGCTTTTGACTAAAATATTGCTATGTTCTAGTGTGATCTGAATGATGTTTGTGTGGCTGTTACTGAACCAAAAATAACCAAAAAATAATAATATAATAAAACATAAAATATGTCTTGTTTTGCACTCCATCGTTAGTAGGTCTTAACACATAATGTACCTTTGAAGAGGCTGATTATCTTTCAACGTCATTAAATTTAATGACCCAAGAGCCCGGTTTGTGGGAAGGTTTATAGCTTACGGGTTTGGGCCTCGAGATTGTGAAGGAAGAGATAGGATACGGTAAAATTTTAAGATATAAATTCGATTATTACCTACTTACATTTTACTGACGGATATTATACTTACGAGGAACAGGAAAGAAAGGCAAAGAGAGAGCGAGAGAGAAAGAAAGAAACGAATTAAGAGAGAAAAAAGCTACTACTATAATTAAAAAATCAAAGACGACATAAAACATAAATAAGAAATAAAAAGGACAGCTTATTGTTATTACTTTTATACATTTTTCTAGTAATATTTATCGCAATGATAATAATTTATCAAATGAGTGTGATATTATGATCACCAAGCTACCATTGTACATAAGAGTTTGGGTTCAATCCCGTAGCAGCATCAAAATGATAAAATAAACAACGTAGACCTACTTTAAAGTTACATTTGTTACTTTTAAGTTTTATTTAAATACATCACGATGTAATATGACACGGTCCTCCATTTTAATATGAAAATTGATGTACTTACAAAAACATTTATTTATTGTTTCACAGTCCTCTTCGAGTACCAATACATCTGTGACAGATTTCAGATTATTTTTTGTATATAAAATTGTTTACAGATGTTTATGGTCGTAGTGACCACTTAAAATTAAGTCGCATGCTTGATTGGGACTTCTATTAGACAAAAAAATTGGTTCCGTTTTTTTACTACGGAATACTCAAAATATCTGTGTCGAACACAATGGTCTGCAGTGTTGCTACTTAATAACAATAACAGTTATTTAATAACAATAATGGTCAAGACTGCAACGAATTGCACTTATTATAAGTGTGCATGGAGTGTGGCGCCATCCTACGTTTTCAACAAAATTGACTATTTTTTTGGACCGCTGTTTAAAAATCTAACTTACACTTTTTACCTGAACGTAGTTAACTAAGTCACGAGATACAGAAAAACACGTTTTGGATGTTTTTGCTCAAAATAAAATTGAAAAGGATTAGTCCAAATTTCAGCTTATGTCACGGCCTATAAAAACGTATACTTTATTTTTGGCAAGTAACCATTTTGAACAAACCACGACTAAAGAGATATAGAATTAAAAGATATATTAAAATATTTTTGAATAGTGTATGAAGAAAAAATAAAAAAATGGACTGGCTATACAATTTACAATCATTTTTTTACGAATAGCTGCACTAGTATCAAGCTACTCGGCCGGATAGAAGTAGTTTAAGTACCGAGAAGCCGAGTACCGAGTAACAAACGTGCACTCGCAACATCTTCTCCAATTATAATAGTAGCCTACTTTTTAGCAAACACGTTATACCGACAAAAAACTAAAAACGATCACATTTGCAAACTTGTATCGTAACCGTCATAGACCTAGCAACTAACGGCCATTTCCAACGCCATTTTGAATTCCATAACGTATTGTATAACTATCAGCTGTTTCGATCCGCCGAGAACAGCTGATGCTTACGTCATGTTCTTGACAACCCATAGAGGCTTAGAAACCGTCTTAGTTCCTAAAATAATCCACCTGAACAAAGAACAGGCGGTACTTTTCTGAAGTGAGAGAGGTGCATACACCTTTCTTTGTCTAACAGCAAGGGCTGTTATGACGTCATGCGTGAGCACCCTTGTAATGGTGAGTTCAAGTAATATTAAACGGTAAGCCAACAACGTAGGGTTTCAGTTTATACAAAGATGTAGCGACGGTAGAGTGATGAAATCGTGGGGCGATTATTGCTTGAGAAAGTTTTGGAGTTTGATAAAAACTAGTTATAAAATTAGAATATTGGGAAGTTGCTTTGGGGTCCAGTGGGCGTTAATAAAGGTACAAAACTACATTTCGTCCTTTACGACTTTTGTACTGTGTTTCATGCGTTTCTTAGTTCACACAATGTATACATTTAGACAAAGGATTTCATTGAAATAGTATTTGGTTTTCGAAATCGTACCAAAATAGAGAAAATATTTTCTAAAACACACTCAATACTGATTTGTTATCATTCTAATATGAATTCCGCAGAATACTAAAGTATTTCATATTTCGGAATGTGTATCAAATTTTATAAAAATTCAATGTACTATAATTATTTTAACGTCTGCGGAACTCTACCTCAATAAATGTGGAGTCATTTTGTAAAAATATATAAGTAGGTTCGGTAGCAACAGGTTTTTGCTTAACAGACAAAAAATATCGTCCAATGTAACAGAATGGTAGCAAATAATACTTACAGTGACTCACCGACTAATATCTACTTGTGTTGCACTCTCGTCATTCTCCTTAATTTTATATCTTTTATTTCATTTTTATCTTAACAGATCCTTGTGCTCGATTTCATAAATAAAGCGTAATGTCGGTTTAAAAATAGATATGACAGGTACTGTTAATACCGGTTATCTTAAATGAAATCTCATTTAGGTATATTTACATAAAACCAATATTTTTATTTAACCTGTACTTGCGGTATTGTGGGAAAATATCTGTAACATTAAAATTGGTAAATTATAGACACTCATTAACTTGTAATTTTTTTACAAGCACTTAATACGATAAAAGAAATTGCCGCTTGACTACATAATATGTCACAAGTTGTTTTTTAATATGATGGCAGGAGCAAAGGAAATACAGCTCGGTATCTCCTCTTCGCTAGTTTTGAACGTTCGTAGCCGACTGCGATTTATCCGTTAAAGTCGATCGCAAGAGTTTTTCTACCTCTTTGAGCTACATTAGAAAATCTAATATTAATATTTCTGCTTACTATTGTTCGGTCTAGAGCATAGAAGTGTAAATTTTTACTACTCTGATATAATTAAAAAATATTTGCAGCGTCAGTTTTAAAGTAGGCATAGATTTGTGCTGATGTATTCCAATTTGCAGCTCGTCGGGACCGCTTCATGTCCTTCACATTCGATAAATTCTACCTTCTGTAAAAGCACCTGCACCGCTTTACTGATTACCTTCAAGAACTTCTTTCTGACACATTCGGACTTGCTATAGATATCAATAGGCAACAACGAATTTATTTAACGATATAAAAATCTGAAGTAGAAGTGACCATCCAACGAATTGAAGCTTGCACGATTATACTCAAAGTAAATTTGACTTTGGAAATGAGAAGTCAAAACTCCCTCTTCACGTACAAGAAGCTAGTAACGAAACATTATTACCGAGCTTCTGTTCAAAGACAACCAAACCCTTTAGTGAATAGAATTGTAGATTTATTTTATTTATTCCGCATCGGGTCGACGTGAGTTGAATATACACTATAAAGTTTTATGGGGCCCAGTCTAGAAGATAACAGGCCCAGCTATTCAACTTTTTACTCTTTTTACGAGGAGTAGGCTCGCCATATTTGAGTGGGAGAAAATAGGACACGTGCCTTCGTTTAGATTGCAATGATGCAGTGGTTTAACTAAATCTATGCACTACTGTAACAACGTAAGTTAATTAGAAGGGTAGCATTAAATTATAGTGGTTCATTCGATGAAAAGATGGATCATCTGTGTGTTTACTTTGTTAGTTTTATATTTCAAAATTTTGGATACAAAATGTCAGAACTCATATTAGTTTGACTATTCTTTTTCTCTTTGTAGTTTACACCCCGTTTTAATGGTTTATGTTAGAAGGCCTAATTATTACATTTTACATACATGTTATCTACGTTTAACGAATGTTGTTACTACGCGTTCCACTTTTACCAGTTATTATTTTCCGGGAATGTCCTAATATAAACAAGATGATGGACATCCCAGCTGTCCCTTTCGTCTGGGTATTTTATTTGGGAAATAATTCGTGTGGGCGCTCTGGTAATAGGTCCCAAAATGTATGGTAATGTTCATCAGATGTTTTTGATTTTTTTCCCCTTTCAAGTGATAAATTTTAGTTGGGTCCGGTTTTCATTTAGAAAGAAAATATTTATTGTAAAGCCATTTAGATATTTATTCATGATTTTCAATTTACGTTAGAGTACTTGTGTTATCTCGTGTTTCTACTTTTAAAAGTTGTTTCAAGAGATTTAACTGTTTTGTTAAGTTTGTTAATAATTAGTGCTACTAAATTGTTAGATAAAATTTAATGGCGGTTGTATTTACACTGCAGTATTTTAAAACTAAATCTGACATATAGATTTAGTATTAAGATAACAATAGAAAAATTGTTCAGTAGCTTATTTTCTTTGAACCGATCTTTGTTTGATACGTATTGAATATACTTAATGTTACTGTGTTCTATAATTATGTTTTTAGTCGGATTTCAACCACCGGTAGACCACGGGTGTAGATATTATATATGTAATATTCATTTTAGAATCAAAGCAATGTAAACCATTTTTCATATGATAATTTCATATGATTTTATGATTTCATAATACGTACACGACGAATCAACAAAATAGACACTAAATAAAAAAAAATAACGATACAACGGTATAAAAGTACGCATTATTTTGCTTGGTCAAAACCGCATTATAAACTAGTAGTTAGAATTAACTACATACGTACAGGAACGTCAAGCAATATTATTGTGAATATATTTGCATGTTTTGTATATAAGATTTTGAGATGATAAGTGATCACATATAAAAGTTCCGTTAGAAGTTCAAAATTATTAACATCTTTATCTGCTCCTGCACGTTGATTTTATACAATATTCATAGCAGCGTTTTTGATTTTTGAAATCTGATTGAAAAATCTCTTAACAAACGCACCCCACGCACCATCACACCCCTGCAGTGAAGGGTGACATATTCAAAATTGAAATATATATACAATCCCTTTCTCGCAAGTAATTATATTTCTAGTAATCTTTGCACGAGTTTCTATATAAATTTACGTTATGACATACAAAAAATAATTGGGTTCCATGTTCCAACGTATATAGTAACATTTATCTAGTAATTGTAAGTGGCAAGAAACCTTACCTGAACTAGAAGTGGCTGTTCTGTAGAAGTTAACGGTCACGGCCGGTTTGTGATCGGTCGCCGTATTGGTCCATAGAGCTTGGAATTATTAGAAATGTTTTGAAGGCAGAGCCCTTTAAACTCATTTCTGTTATAACAGGCACGTTAAGAACGGCTGTGTTCTGGTTTATAGTGTGTAAGATAGATAAGAGACGTTTCAATTTAACTCTTAGAAACACTAATACAACGGTAATCAACTTCGAGTTACTCTTTAATTCTATTAGCAGTTGATTACAGACGTTTAAACAATTACTGATTGGGACAACTAGGAACAAAACTCCAAGAAAATTAAGGTTTTAGATGATAACTCAGCACTACGGTTAAGTCTAGTTTGTTAGACTTTCATGCGCAGAAATCTTGCTTGTATTTTTCTTTGTAATTAAAACGACCTAACATAACTACTATTTTATTGAAAGTGTCTTTAAATGATTATTTTTAAGATATTATAGAGAAAACTAGAATGCAGTACACCTGATGCCATGTAGTCGCTGCAGATTGAGCATATATTGATTTTTGGGGCTTGTCTAAATTTTCGTAGCTCTACGTCCACTTTATACGTAACCTGCTGCTACCTGTATACAATACGAACGGTAGTTCTCGCTCTATAAGGTGACAACGCAGACAGCAGCGCACCTCGCGTACTATTGTAAAGCAAGCTAATGTTTTCTATTCAACTAACCTTTAGAGATTCACCTTCAGTTTATTTGTAAATCCCAAGTTGATGGCTGTTGAAATTATTTGCGGTTTCGATAAAAAAATATTATTGAATGCGAGTTCTCCATGTTGAAAAATAGCTTATTACGGTTATAATTGCACTCAATATAAGTATACATATCTCTCTTCTTATTTGAAAATACTATTTTTTTATGGTAGCAAAATAGAAGTGATAACTGCCTGCTACGGACATCTATAATCATACCCAGATAAATTTAGAATTCCACTTGAAATCGGTCACAGATGCGTTGCTACCCGTGATGACTAAATTGAAACACCTCAGACAAGCACGTCTTCGTTACCACACCCGCCAGATCGAATCACAGAAATGCTTAGTACTGTTATTATAAAGAAAAAGTAAGTATGGCGGTAGTGCGAAACTATTTCACCATTCTAAACTGTAGTCATTGAAAATTTTAAGTAAATGAAAATGTATTACTTATCTATGTAGTAAAACTACACATAGTACTCGAAGAACCTAACTCGATGGAAGTTTGAATTTTATTTAAAGGTTCGACCGTATTGAACGCAAAACTTTGCCATTAACTTCCAAACAAAGAGAATATTATTTTTGTAAATTACGGAGATATTTCGACCAACGCCGTTCGGCAAATCCCTTTGTTCGTTCTAATATTGAGCGATCTAATTTTAGACTCCAAGGGGGTGAACTTTGTAGCAGTTGTAAGAGAAACGTAACACAGTATATTAAATAATAACATATACAGCCAAGCCACGCGTCACGGCTTATGAAATGAAGTGGAATATCTGTACGGTACGGTATCTTCTTTAATGAGATTGAAACAGCAAATCTAGATAGATTACCTAGTGGTTAGAAACTTGGCTTCTTCATCGGGGTATCCGAGCTTCGAATCCCAGGCACGCTGATGTTTCAGTTACGCGAAATTCATTATCAATTTCCTTAAATGATGAACAAAAAATCATTAGGAAACCTAGACGGCAGAGAATTTTTAAAAAACGTTCTCAATAGTGTATGAAATGTACTAATTCGTACCATGATGCAGTCCAACGAAGGGTAAAAGGGTTAGTAAAAGGGCGGAACCCTTTACTCTTTGGGAACGGAGCCAAAAAACTAAACAATATAATTATTTGCCACTTTCATGACGTAAATACTCAAAATATCAGGGCATATTAGACGCACGACGCATTTAACGCACGACGCGTTCGACGCAAGCCGCAAGCCGCAGCGCTTATTACTTACCTGCAACGTGTCTGACGCAATACCTGCATCGGATCCATCATCATTGCATGACAAATATGCCAGATTTCTAGATTTATCGATGGACTTTTATAGAAACTTGGTCTGAGCTATTAAATCTAATCGTTTTGAGACGGTATTTCAATAATATACATTATGTCAAGTTATGTTCTATTCATCATTATTGAAAAATATGCTTTCTGACTTTAATTAAGAATGTCAATATGTTTAATACCTACCAGCCTGCAGAGGCGCATTTTCGTGCAAAATATTAACAAGAGTTTTTTCATTAGGGATATAGCAAACGAGCACACAGTCCACCAAGTTAGTGATCACTGTTACCCATTGATACCTGTAATCAATATCAAATAAGACAGACGCATCACTACCTCCTGCTAAGTTGGAACACTTCGTATAGGTATATTTCCATTATCATTCCTGTTCCCTTCAAACACTGCAACGCTTAACACTGTTGTTATTACCTAGAAACAGATCCGGCGGTCTGTCGAATCACAAAAGGTTTAACTTTAGGTTTTATGAGGTCACATGCATGTATATCAATTAGCAACGTAGTAATTATGATAATAGTGACGTAAAAGGTATCAAAATGTACAGTGTGGTAAAAAATCCAAGATTAGCAGGAAAGGAGCGGTCACGGTACGGACGCAGGGGCGGCACACTGGCATCCCACTTGTGGTGTCACCTGCTTCCTGTCTTTTTCTGCAACACTGTTTCACAAAAATAAGCAGACAGTTTTGACATATCCATAAAATTTAATGTCACTTCTTTTACATTTGCATTAAAAATGTATTTTATTTTATATATTACCTAACGATAAGGCAGACGGGCTACCTGATAGAAAGTGATCGCTGTCGCCTATGGACATTTGCAACACCAGAGTATTCGCCAATGCATTACCGGCTAATTAAATACGGCTATTACAAAATGTATCCAAAAGTTCTAAATGAAATGTGTTAAATAATAGTGAATATTACTTGTTACTCAAGAATTCCTTGTAGAAGAAGAGCACAGCAGGACTTAAAAAATATATCCAAACACTTTTTCCTCGCTAGAAATCAAACTTTAAACTTAGATTTGAAATACATGGGCACGTAACGCAGCGTTCAAATCACTTACTCTTATATTTGTACATCATCGGCCCTACGACTACCCCACTACTACACTACCAGGGTGGGTTCTCTTTCTAAATGAGCCACATAATACCATGGCGGCAAAGTGTGAAAAGTATCTAGCCTAATATGCAACTTTGCAAACTTTGGAAAGTAGGTATCAATTGGTAACAAATATTAAAAAATAGGTTCTGTGTGTATGAGCAAATTACATGTCTAGTTTTGCCAAAGATTTTCGAAGTTGTTCTTAGCGAGCTTGAACCAGTTAAATTTGAAAAAATGAAAACCGAATTCCCTCTACTATAAACTCTGAATTAATTCGAGCTGCGCTACAAAGAAGTTAAGGCAATTAAAATTGTAACTGAATTTATTCAATTTGGGAGTTCGACGAATAATTTATTCGATAAGGGAGTTATGTTCTCAATTACCGATTGTTGAGAAACAGGCCGGGTAATACTGGAGAAGTTGAAGAACAGGGAGTTTGGAAAGCAATTCTTATGACGCTATGGGTACTTATTCGAGTAGTACCTATTCAACTTTTATGTGGGTACTTAAATACTTTGTAAGAATTTTCAGCAGGTGTTTATTTAAATACTTTTTATGTAAGTAGCATAAATTTTACGTAAGTACTTAAGTACTTTTTATGTAGATGTATTTAAATCCCATTTTCTTTTTGTCTTTTATAATAGCAGTGGTAAGTGTTGCTGAATTCTTGTTTGGAGAATTTTATAACGGACAGATACCCGAGGCAATTTATTTTTTGTATGAAGTCCACCTGATAATAAATAACAACTGAAGCCCATGGTCATCTGTAATCCACCTCAGATAAGAATAGAATCCTACCTGAAGTCGGACCCAGGTGTATTGCTACCCTTGAGAACTAACGTCCTTGGAACGTCTCGGAGAAGTACGTCTTCCTTACCACACCTTTCAAAACAGAACTCCGCAGCGTTTAACACTGATCACAAAGAGTAGTAACTCTTATTGTGTAAAGTGCAGAGTATGTAATAATGATAAAGGTAATTAGTAATGTTGTTTGATTTGT
Source organism: Spathilepia clonius (assembly GCA_018250295.1). Taxonomy (NCBI): domain Eukaryota; kingdom Metazoa; phylum Arthropoda; class Insecta; order Lepidoptera; family Hesperiidae; genus Spathilepia; species Spathilepia clonius. Next base: position 105 of record DWRA01000382.1, on the reverse strand, counting down.
ATGTATGATTAGAAGGTAGTAGAACCCATTGTAGTTCGACTCCGGCAGCACCACCGCCACACTTATTTCTGCCTAACAACAGCAGTGTTAAGCGCTGCTGTCTTC